>CATKHJ010053144.1:0-14047 GCA_949750685.1 Vernicia montana
CAGGTGCTTGGACAAAGAGAAGAGGAAATAGATGTCTTAACCTTAGATCCTCTTAACCTTGCAATAAATGAGCTTCCTTGATCATTAATGAAGATAGATGAAGAGAAATTTGAGAGAATATGATTTTAGAAACTCAGAAAATCGGGTAGAAATAAATTAGGGCTTCCGATTCCTTTTATAGAGCCAATTTCCGATTCTGACCCCGATATAAGTCGCGCTTGCTATATCTGGGTAGCGGTCGCAAGGATCACTGTTCACGTAACTGTTCTTTCTTCCATCATTTTCAGGCAGTAGCTGTCGCGCCCACGGTCGCGTTCGCTACTCCTCTGTTACGGTCGCGACATGAATATTACGGTCGCTATTTCCTTTAGGCTAGATTACCAAAATCAGGCAGAAGCGTTCGCGGTGGATGTTACGCCCACTGTTGCGGTCGCTACTTCGACTCTGCAACACTACTTAGTGAAACTCCAGTCTTTAAGTCATTATCTCGATCCCAATCAATATAATACACCATTGTACATGATTCAATCATTTGCAAATCATTCATATCATATTATCATTGTACTCCATCTATGGAGAAGGTCGAAGACCAAAGACGAAGACCAATGGCGAAGGCCGAAGGTCAAAGGCCGAAGGTCGAAGACCGAAGGCCGAAGACCAATGGCAAAGACCGAAGGTCGAAGGCCAACCCTGTTTTCTCAATTCTTCTCTTTTAACTCACTCAAATACTTCTAACTCATTCAATCATCAATTAGAAATCAATACATGTATGTTCGGGATATTACAATATAAATACAACTAATTTAAACAATAAGTTTATTAATACGAATGTTAAATAAATAAATATATTTTAGTAATATATTTTGTTAAATAAATAAGGATATTTTAGTAGAATATTATCTAAAGTACTCTTCTAAAATGTAAATGTGCCTATTATTTGAGACGTTCATTAAAAAAAAATTATCTATCAATTTGGGATGGAGAGAATATTATTTTTCCCCCTTAATTAAGATGAAAAGATGGGTTTTTTTCCTTTTTTTTTTTTAATTACATTGAGAGAGGTGGTCAAAACAGGAACTAAAGAAAAATATAAAGAACATGTAACTATGTGGTTATTGATTAGGATTCACGTGTATAGTCACATGAATATATTGTAATTTAATTCTAATTAATAATTTGAGGATTGTGATGAAGTCACAAACAGTATTTGGATTATTAGTCAATTCAAAATCACATGATTAGCTGTTTCCAAGTTCCTACTTACTTCTTAATTCTATAATTAACCACAATACTTTGAAAATAATTAATGATTGATTAGTTATACAATATCACACATATATACTTGCCAGCGTAAATTAATTATTAATTATGTTCTAAAAAAAATAATTAATTAGTTTATACACTCTTGGAAAATTTGCCATTTACTATACTTGATCTTAATTAATTAGTATTGCCTCGAACCACATATAATAGTTTAGTTGGTAAATGGTTTTTTCATTATGATTCTTTTCTAAAAGCAAATTATTATAAGAAAAATATATTTTTTATTATAAATTTTATGGGTTTTTGAAGTGGATAATCTATTTGATTTTGAGAGTGAATTAAATTTAAAACTAATGCAAAATATATGAAAATTAACCAGCAATATCATCATACAATTACAATTTAATTAATAAAATATATGATAAGATAATCACAACCTAATCTTTATAGGGCTTGTGGATGAAAATAACTAGAAGGCATACTTTTTACCAATGAGCTTGTTTCAATCATATTGAAGTCGTCTCCAATACTTTGAAGTAAGGGTGAGTAAAACCAAACTGAAACAGAAAAATTAAATCAAACTTATTGGTTCAGTTAGGTTTGATTTTTTAAAACTTCGGTTTGGTTTAATTTGAAAATTTTAAAATTGAATTAAATTTTGATTCGGTTTAATTTTTGCCCAAAAAATTTAGATTAAAATCAAACCGACTGAACTTTAATATATGTTTAATAAATATATATATAATTTACTTGAATTTTATCACAAATTTATGAAAAAAAAGAGAAATAGCAAAAAAAAAAAAAAAAAAAAAGCCAAAACCAACCAACCAATCAATCGAACTGAACCGAATTGAAATTTTTGATTCGGTTCAATTTTAACTCTAAATTTAGTTCGATTTAATTTGATGAAAATATAATTTTCGATTCGATTTTAAACTAAACTGACCGTTTATATATATTTTATATATAAAAAACAATAAAAATATTAGATATACTTTGCCCAAGTCATAAATAACTTTACTGTTAGATACTATATTTGGATGTGTATAAGACATGCCCCTAAGTATGCTTTTTAATAATAATAATTCATTTTAAATGTAGGAAGGCAATATAAAGAGAGAGTTTACATGCTAGGAATTCAATGATTATGTACCCTATAATATAAGAATTCAATTCCGATATTTTTCATTAAATTCTTTCAAAAATTTTGAATATATTAAAAATTTCTAACACATACCAAGAAAAGAAATTAAAGTAAGAAAACTAATAGGTATGTCCATACCCATATGGTCCAAATATTAAAGAGCAAAAATAATTTTATTTTTATTTTTAATTTATTATATGATGAGGAGAGGCTCATCATATACCACGTGGGTTGAACACGCATGCACGTTGCTCATATAAATTTATCCCATCTTCTCTAAATCTTTCACTCTCTTTCTGTGTCTCTCTCTTTATATTTGATTAATTAAACTCTCACTTTCACTTAATTCACTAATTAATGATTTTGATGAAGATAATCACTTTGATTCTTATTATTCATATCCTCACTTGCTCTTCTCTCTGTCTTTGCCTTGATCAAGATCCAATAATTACTAGTGTTTCTTTAGATTATTATTATTATCAAATGATTAATCTACCAAGAAAGCTATTAATGGCTACTAATTTCAGTAATGGAGCTGTGAAAGAGACCAAGAAAGCTGTGGAGCAAAGCCTAAGGAAAGCACCACCAAGTGTCTCTAATCCCATACAAAACAAGTAATTATTCATTTAATTACTTTCTTAATTAATTAGTTTCAAGTTCTCTCTGTCTATAGTATAGATCTATCTCTCTAGATCTCTATCTCTGCAAGAATTGATGGGGAGATTTTCATTTTTCTTTTTTGTAGTTTAATTTTGATATAATTCTTTAATTTTGTTCTGTTTTAATTTAATTGATTAAACTTTTTGTGTAATACTAGTAATTAATTAGTTCTAAATTTTGTATTTTTATTTTTTTGTATGATCTATTATGTTTTGTGTTGTTGGGGCGTAGGAAATGATGTAAAAAGTGTAGAATTACTGAATCAGATAGTAGTAAAAATTTTAATTCTTTTTTTTTTCGGAAAATTGTCATTATATATTTTCAATTGAAATTAATTGTGATTTTTTTACCATTATATTTTGTTTCTTAATTATAATATTGTCAATAAATCATATATTTTTTCTCATAATGATGATATTTTCTAACAATTTCTACTAGTTGAATTAATATTGATGAGGAAAAATAGAAACAATAAATTAAAGGGAAAAAAAGTTAAAAATTTAAACTGAAACTGATTTAAATTACTTGAATTTCTACATATAAATTGGCTTTTTTTTTTTTTTTTATTATTTTATTATTTTTTATTTTAAATTCATATAATGGCAAGTTATGAATATGAAAATGATACGCTATAATGCAGAAAATGGGTTTACTTAATTGACTCTCCAAGACTAATTGGAACAAAGGTCAAGTAGGACATATAAAATAAAATAAAATGCCATGAAGATAAGATAATAATTATTAAAAAATAAAAATATCTGAGACTCACTGTATTTGAAGGAAATTTTAAGTGAACTTAATCTATCACGTCAGATTATGAATTGTCCAATCATAATATTTCATGTTACACAATAACTACCACATAAGGTGAATATAAAAATTATCTATATGAATTATGGAGTCTATATTATAATTAACACGTCGACGTATTAGATTATAATTAGTAGTTCATAATCCGTCGACGTATTAGATTATAATTAGTAGTTCATAATCTAACGTGGTAAATCTAATTAATTTAAAATTTTCTCATTTATTTGAATTAGAATTAAATGTAATAAGTTAAGTACTTAGTGTAAATTTTTAATAGTGGTAAATTTTAATTGAATTCATAAATTTGCCCTCAAGTTAAACTAATTTGTATAAATTCAACCAGTAACTCATCTGAATTTGTATAAAATTTAAATAATTTAAATTTATTGAGGGGCAATTTGCAAATCAACCTATATAACTCGTTAATCGACTTAAACATGATTCGTTTGATCGAATCAAAATATCATTCATTTGATTGAAAATAAAATAATAAAAATACAAAATCTAATTCAATCCATCCCAAAACTTGCAAAATTAACCTAGATTTATTCTAAAACTTTTTTTTTTCAAGTGTCAATATGATTCGCATGCAATACGAAGTGATCCTAAATGCTATTTTTTTACATTATCCAATTTTTTTTTTTTTTTTGGGGGAAAAATCCAGTAATTTAATTTTAAGTATTTAGCATGTCATATAAATAATCAGAAATTCAAATTATATTTTCCTTTCCTACTCTTACCGGTAAGATAATAGCCTTAATTATTTTTCCCTAACTAAATAAAAGGCAATAGTTTTGTTTAAGATACAATTAGGGACGAATTCATAATGATTTTATCGGGGGACAAATTTTAAAATATTCACTTCTCACATAAAAAATATAATAATTATTTTAAACCTTAAAATTAAAATAATAGAAAAGAATTTTTTTTTTCACTTTAATTTATTAAAAACATATTATAAAGTCAAAATAAAAATATCAAAATATTTAAAGTGATAAAACTCTTTATATATTTCAATTGTTTAGCTTTAAATATTTTTCTATAATAAAAATTATTTATTGATTTCTTATATCTTTTAAATAAAAAATTTTAAAAGTTTATATCCATACTTTTTAAAAGGTTAATAATACTATAAATCATACAAAAAATTTATAATGTTTACATTTTTATATAACCTAAAAAATAATATAAAATTCAAATTTCAATTACATTTTATATAATATGAAAAATTTAGAATATAACATTTAAATTTATATTTCATTTTTGTGTAATTTAATCTAATATCTTGATAAATTAATTATTTTTGGAAATTAATTTATTTTTTAACTCTCTCTCTCTCTTATATATATATATATATATATATATGGAATCCAAAAGGAAGCTTAATTCATTACTTGAGAAGCAATAACATCAACAATAACAAGAGGGGTAGAGTCCCACTCCTCAAAACCATACAAATAACTGGCAACTCTAGCTAACTTATGAGCTGCTATGTTCACTGATCTATGTATAAACTGAAATTCCGAATTTGCAAATTGAGAAAACAACATCCTATAATCATCCAAAATCAGTCCATATGTTGTATGAAAAATATTTGAGCTTCGCAAACCTAAGACCACCTGTTGTGCATCCAACTCCACAACCATACGGTCAAAATGCCTTTGCTTGAGCAAGCTAAGAACTTCTCTAACCCCTAAAACCTCAGCTTCCTTAGGTGTAAAATAACCATTCATGGGCTTAGAGAATGCAACAATCACACTTCCATACTCATCTCACACAACACAACCAAATCCAACTTTACCCAAGTTTGCAAAAATAGCGACATCTACATTAGCTTTTAACCAACCTGACAGCAGTCTAGACCAAGTGACACTCTCATCCCCCTGATCAGTTCTACTAGCAAGATGCCTTTTAGAGGATTGCACTTGGGTCCATTAGCTCAAAAACTAATCCACAACATTAACAATTCAACGCACACTATTTCTCTTCCCATTCCAAACCACATTATTTCTATTGTTCCATACATTCTAACATATCACCGCCATCAAACTACACTCATCCAAACTATGATTAGCAAGAAACTTCCCCAACCAATCAACAAAGGAGAGTAACCATTTCTTAACAAGCCAAATTCAAACAATAACCAACACTCTCGAGCCACTCTACATTTAACAAGAATATGCAAAATTGACTCACTGGTAGATAAGCAAACAGGGCATACCTCTGCTATTGGAACTCGTCTACTGCGAAGGACGTCTACTGTAGGAACACAGTTAGAGCAAACTCTCTATAGGAAATTCTTAACTTTGGTTAGGACTTTTAAGTTCCAAGTCTAGACCAAATTCAACCAGGCTAATGCTCAAACTCATTCGTCCTAGAGTCGCCCCACCAACCGGAATACTTAGAAGAGCTCCTGTGTCAATCACTTCCATTCCTTTCGTTAGACCATCTGTAGCACTCATAGTTACAACTCTAACTCGATTGTTTCCTAATAATTTTTGACTTTCATTACGTCAAGGTGACACTTTATCGCTAAGTTATATCCCTCCCTTTTCCCCCATCGAGAAAAAGAACTGCCCTTGTAACATTCGATAGCAGCTTTTCACGGAATACACCCCTCTAGGATCCTTTGACCAGAATTGCTCATCCCTTACCATACGAGAGCTTAATGGAATTTGTTTAATAAGTATCTGATTTCGCACTTCAAACATATCAGATATACATCATTATCCCATTTCTTTTCATTCACATGAAAATAAAAATTATATATATATATTTTATACAAGAGAGGGTAGAGTCAAAAGAAACATAAAAAATAAGGCTAAGAGCAGCCAAACAAAAAGAAAGCACCCATCACCTAGAGAGCCCTTGGCCAAAGAAGCACCAATGTAATCCGCATGTAACAGCTGCTTAACTTCATCAGGAACACTTTTAAGCTCATGAATGCCCAACAGATGATTTAAAGCCAAATTAGCAAGCCGGTCCGCTACTTGATTAGCTTTCCAAAAAATATAAGCAACACGAACAATCCAATTATTTCTCATGTAGTCCACACACGCATACACCAAGTTTGCATGAATACCCTCACATTGAGTCTTTTGACTGAGCCAGGTAGCAACAACAGAGGAATCCACCTCAACAAGCAGCTAATGAAAGCCATTTCTCCAAGCTAAAGACAGGCCTTGAAGAATAGCCCAAAGTTCCGCCCCAACAGTATATTTGGGGGGGCCAATTTCATTATATATATAATCGTAAGCTATGTCCTCCATCACGATGTTGAGTGAAACTATCCATGAAATCGTGCGTTGTATATTTTATATTCAAAATATTTAAAAAAAATTGTTTAGGGGCCGGGGGCTCGTCCCTGGATACAATTAATCACATTGATAAAATATGTAAATAAGTCAAACTACTCATAAAGTTATTTAGATTCGACTAGTAAAATACTCAAATTTGACTTGATTCTAATTAATTCAATTTTAAACTCGAGTAGTTTGAGTAACGAGTAAAATCTATTTCAAGTAAGTATAATATTCGACTCGAATAACTCATAAGACTAATCAAATATTAAAGTTTTATATAATTTTAAATATTATCTTATATTATATATCATAATTTATTAATTCAAGTTCTAGTTTATGTGAGGCCTCGCCCGAGCACCAAGTCCGGTTCGCTTAGAGAATCAGAATGCTCTTTTAGGTCTGATATCACGATTGGAAGCGGCTGTCGTTTTATTTGGCAAATCGATTTTATTTTTTAAATGATTTGAGAGTTGTCACCATAATTTATTTAAATCAAAAAATTAAAGAAAAACTCAAAATTGACTCCAATTCATTAATTTCTGATTAATTTGCCCAACGATAAAATCATTAGCCTTCAAATCAGGTTGAGCTCGGAGACTAGATTTTTTGTTCAAAATTTGACTTAAAAAATTGATTACATGGATGACAGATATTAACGGCGATTTATGATCATGGCATAATTATGGATGCATGAAAAATAAAGAGCAAGTAATTAAACATCCACAAGTAAATGAGAGTATTTGCTCTAGTCCTCATGGGTACTAGGGAAATCACAAGGTCACTCATTTACTTCAAAATAATTAACTTAATTACAACGGAATTAAATACAAATATTTACAAAATAGAGGGAAAAGGGATTGATTGGGGATTTGGATTTGAGACTTAGAGTTAAATTTCAAGCGTGTCTACGTATCCTATTGGATGGGGATCAAAACCTACGTAGTTCATTTCACTGTGTGATTGAGGGGTTTAAGGATTGATCTAATTGATTTGATTTGGGGGGTGATTTTGATGGTTGGTGAGAGATGATGTTATAACTTCTTTTGAGAGATTTTGAATGGAGCAGAGTGTTTTTCCAGATCGAAATTCTATTTTATCAGTCTCGGAATTTGAGAATCATATTCAAGGAGAGTGGATTAAGTAAGATTAACTCAAGCAATATTAAATTAATTGATTAATTATTTAAGGCGAATATTTAATTAATTAATTAACTAAGTGGATTAATTAATTAAAATGATTAATTAATTAATTCAAAGTAATTACTTAACTTAAAAAAGATTAATTAATTAAAATGATTAACTAATTAACTAATTAATATGGTTAATTAACCTAAAATTAATTAAAATTAAAGAGAAATTAATTAATTTAGGAGCTACTCAAAGAGAGTATGAGAGACTAATTAGAGAGAGAGAGAGAATAGTGGATAGCAATCAACAACTAACTCAAGAAGTGAAGAAAAATGGTGAAGAGAAGAGGATATTTATAGGTAAAGTGAGGTGGGGTAAAAAGACCAAAAAGAGCTGAAAAGTGAGCTAAAAAAGGGCAAAAATGAAATTTCAGCGTACAGGGGGACTAGCCGCCAGGACAGGCGGTGGATTGGTCAGGCCTTTGCTCGGATCCATCGCTCTTGGATGTGGTGGCTGCCATGGAGACTGGTGGCTCCTGGCACGTCGTACTGCTGCATGTTAGCGCATTAGTGCGAACACGCTAGGGAGCCGGCGGCGACCGCCGGCCTTCTAGCGTGTCTGCCGGACACTCTGGCTGGGTCCACCAGCATTGCCAACGAATCTATTGGCTGTCCTGGAGGACATCCACGTGGAAGCCTAGGTTTCTGGGCTTTCAAGCTTCCAAGTCAGTTTTCAGGATTTTTTGGATTTTGAAAAATTACTAGTCAGTGTCGGTAGATCTAAAATTAAGTATCCTTATAGTATTATACCTAAAAGTCTATTTTTGCTCTTGGGGCGCTGCCCCTTGACTCATGCCCACTAATCGGCTAACGAAATTGCCGTATTGATTTTACGTAGTGCACTAAATTTAGCAGGTGTCAAAATGCGGTTACATCATAAAAGTGCAAAATTGAGGGTTCACAGTTTATTAATTTGAAATTATTTGAATTTTATTTTAATATTAACAAGTTAATAAATTTAATTTTTTACTGATCGAATTTACTTAAGTCGAGTTGGATTATTTCGAGTACTATTTGAGTTAAGTTCGAATTTTAAATAAAAAAATTCATTTGAATTTAAGTTTTTAATTTTCTAATTGAGTCAAGCTCGAGCTTATATCGACCCGACTCAACTATATCCCTACACATTAGATTAATTACTTGATGTACAATTTGAAGTCGAATTTAACAAATTTAAGAATAATAATTCAACTTGATCTTAGATAAAATTTAATTTTTTCATATTGAAAATTGGATGGATATGATATCGAGGTACTTAACTTTATTCTAAAATGAGGATATCCTTAAGGCCACAAACCTCCCACCACCACCACCACCCCCACCCCCACCCCCAATGAAAACTAAAAGTTCAAATTAAGTTCTCTTTTTTTTTGGAGAAAAATTGAGTTCTCAATTGCCTTAGAATTGAATAAGTATTTTATTTTTTATTTAATTTGTTGAGTATAATAAGAAATACTATAAGTTATTATTTAAATTTGATACATATAATATAATTGAATTAAAATTACGAAATTCTAAGGGTTAGTTTGGTTGATAAGAAATTTGTTCATCTCCTTATTGATTTCCATTTATAAATTTCTTAGTTCCGAAATGAGTGGTATACTTTTAATTTGCTAAAAAAAAAAAAAAGGGCGAACTACTAATAAAATATTTAGAATATCCAAAAATTTTGTTAATCAAAATTATTTAAAATTAAATTTAACTTAATTTAAATTAAATACGTGAATATTTTAAAAATTAAATTAGAGTAATTAATTAATTATAATTAGTTTTTAACACATTTAAACTCTTAATATATACTATTTAACAAAATTACAAGTCGAAAAGAGCATGATTTTCAAAGATGTCCTATAACAAGCAAGGAGAATAATTGGGTATCAGCAACCACATGGATAGTTTGCTTTTGAGAAAATAAATTAATGCATTTCTTAGCTTAACACACCTTGTCTCATACTTACGAGAATTTAAAAGCCAAACGCACTTTTTAATCCAACCATCACTCATATTATCCTTAAGACAGATGGAAAGTGAGAGCCGCACGTTATATTGTCACCTTCTATTTTGTATTTATTTTATCTTTACATATTATTTTAAATTTATGTTAGGAGAATGTATTCAATTAAAATTTTTATAAATTTTTTTTAAGTGAATGACTTTTACAGAGTTCGTAGATTTTTAATGACTTATATGGAATTTATAAAATTATGAATGACTTTTAAAGATTTTATTTTAAAAATTTTTTATAGACATTGATAGACATTTATAGATATTAATAAACTTTCATTGATTTTTAATATTTATTAAATAACTAATTAATAAGATTGGTTTATTTTAGCTGCAAAAGAAGGGAAATACCATGAAAAATATAAGAACACTCAGCTGCCATTAACTCTTATATGCATGGAAACTTTTATTGGCCAGCTCACACATACTTTGTCACTTTGCAAAATAGACAAAATCCCATCAGACTTATCATTTCAAATATTCACCCCTTGAATATGACTTAAAACTATAGATACTAGAAAATTTATTACTTGATTGCATTATCTGAATATATAATTATATATCAAATTATAATAATTCTTATTTTTATATTATTTAACTTCTTAATGTTATATAAAATATTATTGACATTAAGAAATTCAAATAACAAAAATTAAGATATAAGATTTGCAATAAAACAAACATTTTATTACAACTATAAAAAAAATAAAACCATATTAATAATGATTTAAAAAAACAAACACACTGCATATGATTAGTCAATTAAATAATTAATTTAAAATTTATATGATAATTCTATATAATTTTTTATGTATATAAATTATATATTCTATTTAAATGAAGAAAAAAAAGAACATTTTAAACTTTTTTAAAAATTATGTTTATATTTAAACTATTTTTAAAGGTTAATTAATTAATAATTAATTGTGTTTAGACACCCACCCATTAATATATTCCTATCAACTATAGGTTTATATGTTGTGTGTTAGTTTTTTTTTTTTTTTTTTTTTCTTTTTTGAAGGTTGTGAAATATTTTATTTTATTTTTTATATGTGGCTTCAAAAAAAAGTCGGTTGAAATATTAAGGAGAAGTGAAAGAAAATTGTGGAGATTTTTTATTCATATAATACATAAAAAGTCAATGAAAGTATACAAAAGTCTATTATTTATAAAAGTTAATGACTTTTTGAATACCAGTTAACTTTTATAGATTTTTTAAAAGTTGTAATTGAATATCTCCTGATTTTTATAGACTTTTTTAAAATTTTTAAAAGTCATTATTGAATACCTTTTGATTTTTATAGAGTTTTTAAAAATCATTATTGAATATCTCTTGACTTTTTAAGTCCGTAAAAGTCTTTAATTCTCCTAATCCAATACATCCATATAACATTTCTTTCCAAATTGATGATAATTCAATATGATTTGAGAGACTCGAATCTGAGACCTCTTACTTCCTACATATTTTAAAAAATAAAAAATAAAAAACCAATCAAATTACACCTAATTGGCGGAGGACCCAATATGATTTATTGTACCATTCATGGAAATAAAATATGAATTCAAACTTTAATCAATTTTAGGAAATTAAAGTGTTAATTGTTATAAAAATAAAATATTAGTAAACTGACCATTTGATACTTCACTTACATGTACTTTTATTATTTTTATATGAATCTAATTAATTATTATTATTATTATTATACTTTCTACATGATTTATTTATGGCCAATTGTATTGCATATTTGGTAAATAGATGCAGCTTCTAGATGATTTTCTATTTTAGGTTAATAGCAGGTAAACTTTAACTTGTTGTATATGTTGCAATAAATTAAAGTGGGTCTCACATTCTAAAAATATGTGACTAATTAATTAAAAATATCATGTGACTAATATGTGATTGATTAAATAGTTTGAGTTTTTCTAATACATTATCAAATGGGCTTATGACATGAATTTAGAGATTTAATTAACATAAATAAATACTTGATAATTTAATAATTCAATAATTATTATGCAAAATAAAAAAATTAATTTCAATAATATTATTATTTCAAAATAAAAATAAAAAACATACACTCAATAAATCCTTCACACCATCTCTATTTCTTTATATATGTCTTTCATCTAATTTTTCTTTTTTTTTTTTTTCCTTTTTCCGTTTTTTTTTTAAAAAAAATTATTGAATAAAACATGTGAGAATTTTCTAGTAATAATAATAATTAATAATAAATTATTAAATAGGATTAAAATAATGAAAAAAATAGGATTTCAATATAATTTCATGAAAATAAATTTTGATTCAAAAATATTAGAATTGTTTTTATAACAAAAAGGTTACGAATTCAAAATATAGTTATTGTTCAATTAATAAAAATAAATTGTAATATTTTCATATCTCTAATATTTAATAAATATTAAATCAATAAAATTAACCTAATATTCTAACAAAAAACATTAATTGTGGTCAATACATAGCAACTATATATTTTCAAGTAATTTTCAATTTTCAATTTACATTTTCAAGTAATTTTGATAAGACACCAACAATATATCTGTCACGACCCGACTTTCGAGCCGCGATGATCATAGGGCATAGGTAAACTTAAGGCTACCGAAAACCCGTATGAACCTTACAAATCAATCGTCCAATCACGTGCAATCTCCCAAGATCTGAACCAGACAACCATGCTAATCCATATACATCAATAACATTCATAGTTCCATTATAAGATTATTTTACAATAACTTAATGTTTTAAATGCCCAAAATAATACTAATCAATATATTTACCAGTCATTACATTTACCATGAAGTATCTAAGTTTGAATCATCATCTATATAAAATAAATAATGAGAAGTAAGCTTTACATTAATCACTTGAGTTTCTGAGGATTTGAGAAGAATGCCTTGGAAACTGAACCGATAAACTATAGCTTACCTGAAAAATGGAATCACTAATGAGATAACGCAGTGAATAAAGATTATATTACCATAACCTGTGAAGCTTGATGATTCAAGGTCGGTTTACAATAATAGTTCATGGCTCATCAATCAATAACAATAACCAATCGGTTCAATAATAACAAACGATTGGATTCAATAACAATTAACAATAGGTTCAATATCAATAACCAAATGGTTCAAATTCAATAACCAATCATTTCAATAATATCAATCGATTAGAAGCAATAACAATAACATATCATGTTCAGCAGAATCATATCAGTACAATAAGAGTATTAAGTAACTATGGCTCAACATTCTCCATATAAATGGCATTGTGCTCAAAGGCATTACCGAAAACTGAGGTATAAAACTTACTCATCATATCAATATCGAAGTAGAGGCTCATCTTATCGGAGCATACCTTCATCTCTACGTAAGATTGATCATATCTCACGGCTAGGGCGACAAGCTGCCACACCCCGCTTCGGGCGGTGCAACGGTCCTAGGGCATGGGTAGGCATAAGGCCACCGACCACCCGTAGAACCCATAAACATGACTTCCACATACGACATCATTGCATCTAATGCATACACATCCCCAAGATCTCAACCTGAACATACATATTCACATAATCTCCATACAAACTTAACTTACATAAATTCTCATAAGAACATATCTTGATACTCATACAATCCCATATCATAAGTTAATACATATAACTAGTTGCT
>CATKHJ010053155.1:0-17856 GCA_949750685.1 Vernicia montana
GATTGGGGAGTGGATGTAGGATTGGTTATAATCCGAACCACTATAAATCTTTGTGTTCATTCTCTTTCTTTCCCTCTTGCTTAATTAAATTTTTAATTCCCCACCAATTCAACCCCCCTTCTTGGTTCTTATTGGGCAACAAGAGTGATGGAGTAGAAGAGCAAGAATTAGGCAAGGAGTCCCAAGGGAAGAGAAGAATCCCAAAGAGGGAGAACAAAGCAATAATAAAAGCAAATAAATAAATAAAAGCAAATAATAAAGAAAAATGAAAAAAAGAAAGAGATTGAGGCTTAACTTACGCCTACGAAGCTTGGGGACGAACGGACGGAGCTGCTTTCCGGATCTTAATTCCACCTTCTCTCAGCTTGAGGCGAAACTCAGACCTCGAACGAAAGACTTACACATGCTTTGCAAAGCAAGCATCAAATAGTAAAGCGAATAAAAAATAAAAGAACAAACTTTAGAACTAGATGGCTCGTTCCTTCTTTATGGAATAAGCTGAAAGAGCTTTTGAGGCTTGCTTTGAGATCACTGGTCGATCAAGCAAGTCAAGGTGTCAAAAACTGATTTGGGGAGTCTGAATATATAGTAGGAGGGGTGGGGATTGTTTTCCCCATTTTCCAATGTGGGAATTCGGATTCCAGGGTCGTTGTCACACAAGTACCCTGCGGTACCATAGGGGGTCCCTGCCGTAGCCAATTGCTGCCGCAAACCTGGTCTATGGCACCGCAGGTGCGCTTTGCGGTACCGCATATGCACCCTGCGGGACCCAGAGGCCTAATTTAGGTTTGCAGGCCCGTCTTCGATTATTCTTCTTTCGTTCGAAAGCCGCACTTCTGCCAAAGGCTTTTCAAGTTCAACCACATGCCAGAGGTGTAAAATTAAGGGTTTACAAAATCAAATCAACCTCTTTTGAGTAAAACCCCTCCTTCGCGAGAAGGAAGAACTGCGTGGGGTTTGATTCCCATTCAAAGGGATACGCAGGCATGTCAATCTTTAAGGCATCAACTCCAAAATATTTTAAATAATATTTTCCCTTTCATATTTTACTTGTCTATTATTTAATGCTTTATATTTCTTTATTCTTTATTAAATTAATTAAGGAATATATGTACTTTTTCTAGTACCCATAAGGCTAGGGGAAAGATCCTCTGTCTTATTTGCTTTCATAATTCATTTATACTTTTTCATATAATTGTCATTCATATAATATTTGCATCACTTGTAATTGTTACATTCATCATTGTTACTATTGTTTATTCATACATAAAATTACCTTTTTATATAAAGTTATTTTATACTTTAGCCAAACTAAAGAAATTTACTGTTATTACTAAAACTTGATCCCCGAGCCCTCTTTGGTCACTCGTGGATTAATGCTTTCCCATTAGGATAAAATAAATATTTTGGAGTCAATTTGGATTGGATTTTCCTTTAATTTTTCCAATTAAAATAAATAAAATTGAAGTGGCGATTCCCTTCCTTCAATGACAAATCATAAAATACAAATTTTTTCTGAACTCATAGCGGGTTCTTGATTGTGTGAAGTTTCTCCCGAAGAGCATTTCGATTCCCTTAGCAGATCGGATCGGTGCTCAAGCGAGGCCTCACAGTTGGCTACTCCACTGGGGACTCAATTAAATCTTTTACAAATAAAAGATAAAAGAGGATTACTTTTGGTAACAAACAAAGTTTGGCTTTTGTTCAAAATAACTTTTCATGCATCACTACATTTGGACTCCTTGACCAAAACCCTAGTTCTCTAGGAAAATAATGGATAGAAAGTAACATCGAGTGGGTAACCCTCCCTGGGTCTATTTGCCGATAGTGAAATCATCCAGCTTGCATTATATCCTTTAAATCCTTTTTAAAGGTGTAAAGAGTATGCAAGTACCGTTTGACCCATACGAGACTTTTTGTCTCACATATGGTTAGGTATATCGCATCTCTAGTGTGATGGGTTCCCATTCAAACTACCCTTACCCTTTCATATAATGACTCATACAACCTTTCCATATGGCTATATAGTCCCAACATGCTAAATTATTGTTCATTTTCATGAAACATTTGTTCATGCATACATGCGTACATCCATTATGCAAAAATCTTACTAAATTTTGAGAGTTTAAACCTCACCCAAATACAACTAGTCCTAAGCCTAGTCTATCCAAGACCATTTTGGTATTCGTTATCCTTGTCATTAGGATTCCATGATTCGGTTCTTATCCTTTCCTAAAGTTATAAATTGACCCTAGCTTTATCTGTTTCATGCAAAGGTAAGCAAGATGTCAGAAGGAACTCCTACTGATGAAGTTTTGAACGGGCTCATTGCCAAGCTTTTCGAACAACAGGAAATAATGATTCAGAAACAAAAGGTTTATTTTCAAGATTTACTGAACACTCAAAGGGGTGCTATTATGGAAGATGTTAGAAAAATGATGAGCCAGACCTCTCTGAACCAGAGTTCAATTGAACAAAAACCCACATTTTTCTCCTGTTGTTGGATCCACTTCCACCTCTGGATTAAAAAATAAGGAGATTACTGTAATTGAAACCATCCCACCACCACCATAAAATAATACTTCCACTATCACTCCTTGTCCCATGGATCCTTTCCAAGGGAAGCAAGCTAACCCAGAACTTAAAACTTTCATGAACAAGTTTGAAGTTATGGAAAGCATGTTGAAGCCTATTCCCAAATGCAAGGCTTCCTCCTAAATTCAAAATGCCAAATTTAGATAAATTTGATGGAACTACTTGCCCTAAAACCCATCTGAAGATGTATGTGGGCGTTATGCATCCTTTGGGAGTAGACAATGAACTCATGGCTCAATTATTCCAACAATCATTAATCGGTGTTGCAGTAAGGTGGTTTGTTGATTTGGATGATTCCCAAAAACGTACATGGGATGATATCTGCAATATCTTTGTTAAGCAATATCACTACAACATTGAAGTGGATGTAATAAGAAGAGATCTCGAAACTACAAAACAGTATGCAAAAGAATCCTTCTCTTCGTTCCTTAAGAGGTGGAGGAAGAATGCTTCTCAGATGGTGAACATACCTCTTGAAAGTGAGCAGATTGACATCATTGTGAAGAATCTTCTTCCCATTTACCAAGACAGGCTACTTACTCAATATTTGCCTGATTTCAAAGCCATATTGTGACTACATCAAAAATTAAAGATTTAATTCAAACTAGGCAAATAAAAAAAGAGTCATCTGCATCTGGATCAAGATATAGAAGGCCAACTCATTAGGGCAATGTCACTTCCTCAACAAGTCAGAAAGGAGGGGAAGTAAATGCTTTGACAATCAAAAAGCCTTTCACATTTGAAAGAAGACTGTTTTCTAATTTAGGTGGAGTACCCTTAAGTGTCATTTACAAGAAGCTGCTCGAGGGAAACATGGTATAGCCTCTCCAACCCAGACCTGTCCCCAATCCATTACCTAAAAATCATAACCCAAACTAGAGGTGTGATTACCACTAAGGGCCTGTACACAAAACTGACATGTGTAAAGCCCTAAGGCACAGAATTCAAGATCTCATTGATTCAAATGATCTTATTCCACCGAAGGCAAAACCCAACATGACCGCAAATCCCTTACCTAACCACACCATAAATGCTATCAATGATTCTGAGGGACTTGACCCTATCTCTTTGATTGAGTTGAATCTCAGTTACTAGTGTGTTTTGGATCTTACCGATCTTGTGGAGGAAGTTGATGCTATAACCAGAAGTGGCAGAATTCTTCCAAACCCAAATCCAAACACTCAACCTATCCAATCCAATCCCACACTAGCTGAAAAAATAAGAGGGAATCTTGAACCTGATGAAGATCCCATTCTTAAGCAGTTAAAGAAAACCCAGGCAAATCTGTCCATTTGGAGTTTAATTCAATCCTCATATCCTCATCGCCAAGCTCTTTGTAAAGCGTTGAATCAATGTCAAACTCTAAATGATGTTACTCCAGAAAACCTTGTTACTTCTATAACCAGTGCTGCTAAAGGGGTATCTATTACCTTTGGGGATAATGACATCCCAAGAGAAGGCTCTAGTCACAATAATGCTCTCTACATCACAGTTATTACTCAAAAAAAGACTGTACCAATGGTTCTCATTGACAATGGTTCAGCTTTGAATGTATGTCCATTAAAAGTAGCCAGTTGTATGGGTTTAGGAATTACAGATTTCACCCCTTCAGATCAGATCGTAAGGGCCTATGACAACACCAAAAGAGAAGTGCTTGGGGTAGCCACAATAGACATAACAATCGGGCCCGCTGTTTTCACTGTTCCTTTTTCAAGTAATTGATGTGCCTTCTTGCTTTAATCTTCTACTGGGAAGACCCTGGATACATCAAGCAAAAGCAATTCCATCTTCTCTGCATCAGAAAGTCAAATTTCCTTTTAAAAACGGGATTATTACAGTTAAAGGGGATATGCATGGAAAATCTGACATCTCGAGCTCTATCTCCATCTTAGAGATTCAACCAAAGATCTCCAATTACCCACTTTCAGAATTCTCTTTCATCTAGCTTATTGAGGGCAAATAGGGTAAAGAATTCATTTCATTTGATTTTGACCCATTTGGGAATATTGCAATTGCTAATATGCTCAGAAAAATGAATTATTTTCCTAGCTTAGGTCTTGGAAGAAGCTAGCAGGGCTTGAAGTCTTTCTCAGATTACCCAGTTGCTAAGCCACCTTTTGGGATGGGATATGAGCCCACTGATGAGGACCTCTTAGAAGTGGAAAAACGGACTAAGGAAAAAATGACGGCCCATAGACGAGGTGAGATCTATGACTGGCCCATGCACCTTTATTTTAAAACCCTAAATGGTCATTTTGTAAAGGAAGGTGACACAGTTCCTTACTGTAACTTTCCTGAACCTTGGGTCTGCCCTATTTCTAGAAAAATGATCCCAGGACTTGAAATTTTCTCTAATGTCAGGCTTGAGCCAGAAGATTATCAACCAGTTTACTTGATTAATCAAGATTGGGAAGAGAATATGGAGGCTAGTCTCTTTGATGTAGTACTCATACTCACTTTTGGAGAGGAAGAAGTAGATCCATCCATCCTAATCCACTTAGCCGAAACTAAGCTGCAGAATTGGTCTTTTGAAGAGAACGTTTTCCAATTTTCTGAATCAGAATTCTCATCCGAGTCAGAACCTTCTTCAGACTTACCTTCTAATTTTGTATCTTCATTTTCTAGTGATGATGATGTAACTGACCTAGAGGTGTCAATTTCCCAGTCTTATGTAAAATGAAACCTATCTTCATTCAATAAGAAGTCAGTATTTTCCTCTTATGATCTTGTGTCTTCATTTTTCTTTGATGTTCCAACTTTTAAATCTGACTTAAATAAGACATCGAATGAAAAAAATGAAATAGAAAAAGATGCAATTAAAGAGCCAATAAATGCTGGTACTCATGATACACAAAAAACCACATTCATTGCATTTGCATGTATAAATAAGGATTAAACAGAAAAGATCGTCAAAGGGTTTCAAGACTATTTTGCATGGGTTCCTAAGGACATGACAGGTTTAGATCCAGACATAGCTGTTCACAAAATCCCAGTCTATCCAAATTCCAATCTAGTTAAACAGAAACTGCGAAGACTCAAGACTGAATGGTCTATACCAATCAAAGAAGAAACTGCCAAGTTACTTGATCATAACTTCATCGAACCTATCAGTTATCCATCTTGGCTTGCCAATATTGTGCCAGTTCCCAAGAAAGATGGCAGAGTTAGAATGTGTGTGGACTATAGGGATCTGAACAAAACTTGTCCGAAAGATGATTTTTCTTTACCGTACATTGATCTACTTATAGATCGAATGGCAGGTTCTGAAATGGTTTCCTTAACCGACCTGGCTGCAGGGTATAATCAAATAATGGTTCATCCTCCTGACAAAGAGAAAACAACTTTCATCACTGAATGGGGTATATACTGTTACCGAATTATGCCGTTTAGACTCAAGAATGCTAGGGCGACATACCAAAGGATGGCAACTACCATTTTCCATAATATGCTGCATAAAGAAATCGAAGTTTATGTTGATGACATGGTCATAAAAGGCACAACTGCTGAAGAACATTTGGAAGCATTAAGGTAATTCTTCCTTAGACTTCGCTAGTATAATCTCAAACTCAATCCTGCAAAGTGTATCTTCGGAGCATCAACTGGAGTATTCCTAGGACATATGGTCAACAAAAAGGGTATAGAGGTTGATCCTGCAAAATCAAAAGCAATTTTAGAAATGCCATCTCTTAAAACAGAAAGGGAGATTAGAGGATTTCTCGGATGACTCCAATACATTAGTCGATTCATCAATCAATTGGCTGATGTGCATTTTCAAACTACTCAGAAAAAGCGCCTCGAAGAAATGGAATGAAGATTGTCAGAAAGCCTTTAACTAGATCAAGCAATACTTATTGAATCCACCAGTTCTATAATCGCCAAGACCAGGGAAGCCGTTGCTGCTCTACTTGTCTGTGACTGATGAAGCAATGGGGGCAATGCTTGCTTAGAATGCCATTGATTCAAACAAAGAAAATGTCATTTATTACTTGAGTAAAAAAATGCTGACTCATGAGCTCAAGTACATTCATACAGAAAAATTATGCCTTGCTCTGGTATGGGTTTGTCACAAGTTACAACATTACCTTAGCTCTTATACAACTCATATCCTTGCTGTCAAGAGCCTTTTGAAATTCCTTATGAAAAAGCCGATTCTTGATAGTAAAATGGCAAGATGGATGGTTGTACTGGCAGCTTATGATCTCAAATATGTACAGTGAAAGGCAATCAAAGGAAGCATAGTGGCAGATCAGCTAACTGCAGCCCCAATAGATGATGAATGGTCTGAACCTGAGTTCCCTGATGAAGACATTTTAATGATTGGCAAAGAAGTTTGGAAACTCTACTTTGATAGAGCATCTAACAACAAAGGGTGTGATGCTGGCATTGTATTTGTTACACCAAATGGGAAAAACTTACCCCTAGCCATCAAACTGAATTTTGAAGCAACAAACAATGAAGCAGAATATGAAGCATGCATTTGTGGTCTTTAAGCAGCAGTGAGGCTCAAAATCAAGCATCTTGAAATTTACAGAGATTCAAATTTGATAGTATCTCAGGCTTTAGGAAAATGGAAAATAAGGGAAGAACGTTTGGTTCCTTACCATAAATGTTTGGATGAATCGACAGTCAACTTTTACGAATTATCTTTTCATTACCTTCCAAGAACAAGGAATAGATTTGCCGATGCTTTGGCAACACTCCCTTCAATGCTTGATATAAGCGACGATTTTATAATCAGGCCCATCACAATTGAAGTTAAACATAAACCAGGATGTATAACTCATTGTTTGCATTTACACACCACTGATAATAAACCTTGGTTTTGGGATATTTTCCACTATATCAAGAATGGACTTTATCCTGAAGACGCCTCTAAAACATAAAAGAGGACTCTAAGACAGCTATCCAAGGGATTTATTGCTAATGGAGACATGCTCTACAAATGAGTTTGGGATAATATCCATCTGAGGTGTGTTACCAAAGAAGAAGCCCAGCAGATTATGGAATGGATGCATGGTGGCGATGAAGGTCCGCACATGAACGGGATTGCTTTAGCCCGCAAGATTACAAATCAGGGTTACTATTGGCTTACCATGAACGAAGACTGTGCAAGGTATGTACAAAGGTGTCATAAATGTCAGATTTATGCCAAACTCCATAAACAACCTCTTGTACCTTTGTCACCAATCACCACGCCTTGGCCATTTGCAACTTGGGGCCTCGACGTAATTGGCAAGATAAACCCAAAATCTTCTGGCAGACATGAGTATATTTTGGTGGCTATGGATTATTTTTCCAAATGGGTTGAAGCTACAGCTTATCAAGTATTAGACTCTAAACGAGTGGCTCAATTCATCCGTACCAACATCCTATGTAGGTATGGAGTTCCTTTTGAAATCATCACTGATAATGGGTCTCACTTCCAGAAAGAGGTCCCTCAGTTATTAAAGAAGGAAAAGATCCAGCATTACAGGTCTTCTCCTTACAGGCCTCAAACAAATGGCGCAATTGAAGCCGCAAACAAAACCCTTAAGAGTATACTTCAGAAAATGGCAGATAACCATAAAGACTGGCACTTGCATTTACCTTATGCTTTATGGGGATACAGAATAACCTTACGTACTCCAACTGGTGCTATACCCTATTCTTTGGTTTACGGGATGGAAGCAATCTTGCCAATCGAAGCAAAAATCAGGTTAGCTATCATGAGGGAGAATCAGCTAGATGAAGTAGAATGGGTAAAAGGCTACCATGATCAGCTCATTGCTATTGATGAAAAGAGAATAGACACTTTATATCAAATTCAGGGCTATTAACAAAAGTTAGCTAGGCACTTCAACAAAAAAGTCAAAGACAGAAAGCTGCAAGAAGGTCATCTTATTTTAAAGGAAATCAGAGCACCTGTTTATAATCCAAAGGGAAAATTCAAACCTAATTGGAGCGGCCGTTCATGCTAAAGAAGATCCTATCTAGTAGAGCAATAATTCTGATGGATCTGGATGGTATAGAATTTACCAGTCCATGCAATTTAGATCAGCTCAGAAGATACTTTGCATAAGCATCCTTCTAATTCATGTATGGCATTTGCATCTTTGTCAAAACAGAACTACATGGATCTGATTCTCCATAAAAAATGATAAAAGATGATGATACTATTGTAAGGAGATACGTAGGCAACTCATGTGGGTCCAGTCTAAATCATTAATAAAATTTCATTTTGTACCACATATTCAGTTTGGCTCTTATTTGCATCATAAAAGAAATGAGAAAAATAAAGGCTCGCTAAGTTGAAAACCCAAAAAGGGCGATTTAGGCAGAAATTAGAGCAAGCTCGCTAAGTTGAAAACCCGAAAGGGCAGCTTAAGCAAAAATTAAAGCAAGAAGAAAATATAAAATATATAACAAAAGATGTTTTATTTATCTTATTTAAATCTTTGCAAAATTATGAGAAAAGTAAAGACATTATCAAAAAAACAGTCCCCAAAAAAGAAACAAACCCCCAAAATTAGTCCTGGATCTCCTCTATCTCCTCAAGTATAGCAGCTCTCCTAGCTTTCTCAAATCTCTATGAGTTAGCTATCCGCCAATCCAAATACCGAAAGGTCTTATTACAATGAAGAGCAGGCTGAACAGCATAGAAACCTCTCACCCATCCGCTCCTAATAGCTCAAGCAACAGCCTTTGTGATCAAAGTAGACTAGAATAAGGCACCATCTGGGGGGCACACCCTGCCTATGGCCCATCTGGCACATGATTCTAGTGGCCTGATAGAAAGTCACCATCCTCAAACCCATGAGATAAACCATCTTGTAACCAAAACTCATGGTCATGAATCTCTTGATCTTATACCATTCACATCTCCACAACAGCTCATTAGAATCCAGTTTAAACAGCCAATTAACCCACTCTCTTTCAGAATTCCTCTTGATCACAATGGTCCGGGTTCTGTACCAAGAAACAGAATAGTCCACCTTTGTGGGAGGGCCTACTACCCGAAGGTGGTCTCTCAACCAAATATGAGAAAAGAAGGTGCAAAAGATAAGTAGAAGAAAGATAAATAGAAAAAATAGATGCAGAGATAAGAAACAAACCTGAAGAATAATCGGACCAATGCTCCATAAGCCAATAGAGTTGCATACTCTGTCCAGGCTCATAATAGTCTCAGCTAACACAACAGCAGCAATGGATCTCCCTTCCTCCATCTGAGGGATCAGTTCAGCAACTTTAGCATCTCCTCAACCAGTAGGGCTCACAAAAATATATTCGACAGTCAGATAGAAGGAAAGTGCCTGCATCCTCAAGTAAAACCACCCATCATCCTCAAAACCTTTAGGATCATGGAATTTTGCAATTACAGCAATCAAATCTACCCAGCCATCCACTACCATGGGACTAGCAGTTTTTTCACTCAAATCCAAAAGTCCTCTGAAAGAGTTAAAATATCCTACCCTCTCAGTAGGAGTACCCAACATAGCCTCGGGATCAGATCCAAGCAATACTGAAAATTCCTCAAATGTAGGACACATTTCCTCCATGGATGCCCCAAATCTGAAGACATGGGCAACTGGATCCCAAAAGCACATACAGGCGCGCAGAAAATTCCAATCAATTTTTATGCCTCTCATAGTTGGCATAACACTCACCCTATATTTTCCTAGGTTAATTCTCTCCACTTTGGTAAGATTTTTGCACCATAAAAACATTTCGTGGCTAAAATAACGTTCCATTGTGAGAAAAAGCAAAATATAATAAAACAGTTGTTTAAAAGCAAAAAAAAGAGCGAAAAAAATAATTTTTTTGAAAACCCAGTTCGACGGACTGTAAGCGTTAGAGGGCTGTATATATAGGGAAAATTTAGAGCCACCCCCCAGGCCCAGACGCGCAGCGTGCCTCCCAATGCCGCCGGTCACCGGCCCATGCCGCCGATCTCCATCGGTTGTATTTCATCTCTCGGTAAATTTTGGCAACAGTCCGTAAAAGTTTAGCATGGTTTCATGCTTCCAAAGATGTATTTTTTAGGTCTAAATTAGTGCAGAATTAACAGAAAAGGAAAAAATGAGAGAAAAGCATAAGGAAAAGTATAATGGAATCTTACTAAAGTCATAAGATAATATATATCATGTTCATAAAAGCATAACATAAAGTACATAGTCATCCTGAAAAACATACATACATAGCCTACATGCATACGTAGCATATATATAAATAAATATAAACAGATCACTAGCGACCACGCCTGGGTCTGCGACGCCTCTGCTTAGGCTCTTCCTCACACTCCTTTACCAGCTCATTTAATTCATGAAGGAGATGGGTCATTGTAAAGGCATATCTACCCAAAAGGTCATAATGGTGGCGGGTAAACTCTATAGGAATTTGAAAATGAAAAGAATGGAAGTTAAACAAAAGTCATCAGAAAAGCAAGTAAAGAGTAGTTGAATAGATTCATACCTTTGTAAAATTCTCAAGAATGGTAGGAAAGAATGTCGGTCGGCTATTAGGCAGATTATAGCGACGTTCCTCACCATCATAAGAAATATAATTCAAATGGGTAGAGATCCACATCAAACTAAAAGATGGAGGCATTGGGATAGTCAAATCTCCCACATAAGCACTTGAAGCTGGAACTAAACCACTAGCCCGGTAACGCGAAGGACCAACTATAAAACCTGAAGCGCCAGCCCTAGGTCCCATGCTCTCACCTCTAGTAGGAGCGAAACTGCCAGTTCCAGAAGGGGATCTTCGTGCAGTACCTGAGCTAGATCCTTGATGCATCAGCCTCTGTGATACAGACAAGGGTGGTATGCCCTGCATCAAGAAAGTCTCACAGAACTCATCATAATCAACTTCAGAAATTATGTAATCTAGATAAGTTACCCCTGTAAACCAAACATCCTCTCCCAGGATAGCTAGACCATATCTCATGTCTATAGGAGGTGGTTGTGGCATGACTCTCTCTCCTGTCATCTGTGCCCTCACCCTCTCTCCAAGGAAGAACATCCTCATATCCTCACAATGAAGCAAGAGGCAACAAGAAGATAGCTCTATACTAGGCCTGATCTGATCAGTATCCACTCTATCAGTCTCTGAAATAGACTCCATCTCACCTGCAAAACAGATCGCAAAATAAGGATTGAAATGCAAAGAAGCTAGTTTAAATAGAATTCAAATAGAGAATACCTGATCTGCACTAAAAGTAGCAAAGGTCCTTCAGCAAACATCAAAAGTCGGTGCTAAAAATCCGCTCTTGTTGGACGATCGCCAGAGGCATCCATATGGCGAGTCAATAGCAGCAGACTCTCTCAGCGGTGGGGCTAGCATCTGGAAATGCTCATAAACCCAGTATTGTAAGAGCAAATTTTGACCAAGTAAATCACTAGACAGGGGGCAGACAAAAAAATAATTATTGAATAAAATACAGTACTTACCTCTAATACAATAGAGGTACCACTATGACTATAAAGTGTCCTGCGGGAAATATAACCCAGCTCATTGTATAAGGCGCAAAGACCAGAACCTCCCCAATCCAACTCACCAATCTCATCCAAGTTCACCAAAGATCGCAAAATGCTCAGGTTAATGCTATCTTTACTGTTATGCAAGAAAGTGCAGCTCAATATAATCAAGGCACACAACCTAGCACCTTGATTGACAGTATATCGATCTGGTGCCTGCCTCATGGTCATCAGGGTGTGACGGAGCCAAGAGCGTGGAACATAGGGATTTTCGCGAGGAGGGTTAGCACCAATCAAGGCGATCATCTCCGCGGTAGGAAGATCAATACATGAAGTATAAAACTCAAGAGGATGGGGTCTAAAATGCATACTTGTAATCATGCTCCACTCGAAGGAAGTAATAGTCATCTCACCGCATGAAAGGTGGAAGGTATTTGTGGTGTCCCACCAGCGCTCTACTAAAGCTTTGACTATAATAGTGTTGACGGGCTGCTTGATGTCTAGCTCCAACCACTCGAGCAAACCAGATGGCTCAAGGCATTGACGAATGGCCTCCTAACCCTCCAAATAAATGCAGACTAGCTCCATGACACTTTGGCCTCCCCTAGGTCTCAGATGTCCATGCTAAAAAAAAATCAATCAAAAAAAAAAAAGAAGAAAAAAACTATTATTATTATTATTATTAAATCAAAATAAAAATAGTTATTAATTTATTTTATATGTAAATGAACTAACTTTAAAATGAAGAAATTAAAGCGTACCTGAAGAGATCGAGTATAACTGACATGGTGATCCGGCTCTACAAGTAGCATTTCGGGGTCGTGAGGGCCTATTGTTGGTTGGTAGGGAAGCTCCATAGAAATAATAAAATCTTAGAGAGAGAGAAACTTTAGAGAGACAGAGAGAAAGTTTTAGAGAGATGGAGAGAAAGAATGAAAAGAAATTTGAAAAGGAAAAAGAGATATATATAGAGAAAATGGTGGTCCCCACAATAACTACATCTTTAATTTTTTAATTCGCAGGTCCAAATTACGTGGTTTTGGCATAACAGGCCCATTTTAAGTCAGAATTCAATTTCGTTTGAAATAAAAAGTTCGTATGATTTTTATCAGCCTCCTGGGACAAACAGGATCTTAATCGAAATTCAGAATCTTCCAAAATTGCAGAAATTCAGAAATTCAAAAATGGCGGAAAAATAAAAGCAGAGTCAGAAAAAGCCAAAAAATAGACATGGCATCTTATCATAATTTCGAAAAGCAGGTAAGGATTTTTGTTTCTTACAAAATGATTTCAGAACCATTCCGGTTCATGCTTATCAGATTTGGCCTCAGACTGGCCAAATATGATAAGGAGGCAGCTGTGAACCCTCAAAATTGTATCCCCAGATGTTCGCATTTCAGTTATGAATCCATAGGATCAAATTGAATAAAAAAGGGGCAAAAATGGACCAATTTAGTGTCAAATCGGTTCAACCCGGGCGTGCCGCATGGCAATGGTGCCGCTGGCTTGGCTGGCGTGCCGCCTGCCACCTCCAGGCTACCCCCTCCCTATAAATACCCCTTCACCTCCTTCAGAAAAGGGACCAAAAAACCGAAACCGAAATTATACTTTTTAATAATTAAAAGCTCTGTTATTTTCAAATATCCAAAAAGTCACTTTTTTATATCAAAATCCATCACCTACCAAAGTTATTTTACTTTAAAGTTATTATTATAGTTTTTGGAATTCTTATTCCAAAGTGGAGCTCATATCCGGCGTCAAGCTCGCTCCATTCTCGAAAAAGTCAAGAAAAACAAAGGTATAATATTTTTCTCTTGCATTTTAAGGTTCTAAAATCAGATCTAGAATTTCAACATATTATTGCATCATTATTTTGATCTAAACCCAAAAAGATCTAAATTTTATTAATTTAAAATCTGAATTAAATTAATAAATCAAATCAACCTCTTTTGAGTAAAACCCCTCCTTCGCGAAAAAGAAGAACTGGGTGGGGTTTGATTCCAATTCAAAGGGATATGTAGGCATGTCAATCTTTAAGGCATCAACTCCAAAATATTTTAAATAATATTTTCCCTTTCATATTTTACTTGTCTATTATTTACTGCTTTATATTTCTTTATTTTTTGTAAATTAATTGAGGAATCTACGTACTTTTCTTAGTACCCATAAGGACTAGAGGAAAGATCCTCTGTCTTATTTGCTTTCATAATTCTGTGAGACCTCACCCAAACGCCCCTCCCCTCACTCGGGAAAATGAATTGCCTTAAGGAAAGGTTAAACGATTTTTAAGGGAGGTTAAGGTACGAGTTTCGGTGCTCGCAATTGGAAGCGGCTATCGCCTCAGAAAATTAATTTTTGATATTTTGAAAAGGATTTGAGAGTCGCCACCCTAATTTATTTTAAATGAAAAAATTAAGGAAAAACCCAATTTGACTCAAATTTATTAATCTTTGATTAATTTACCCAAGGATAAAGTCACTAGTCCTCGAACCAAGTTGAACTCAGGGACTAGGTTTTTGGTTTTAAAATAATCTCGATTTGGCTTTATTTTAATTTGACTTTGAAAATTGATTTCATGAATGACAAATATTTAATGATAATTTATAATGCATGAGTATGGCATAATTATGAGACAGATGAAAAGACATAAAAAAAAGCAGGTATTTAAACATCCACAAGCAAAGGAGAGTATTTCCTCTAACCCTTATGGGTACTAGGGAAATCACAAGATCACTCATTTACTCCAAAATAATAACTAATAACATTAATTAATATTTACATTTACAATGGATTGACATTTAAAAAAATAAAAGGGGAAGGAGATTGGTTGGGATTTGGATTTGAGACTTGCATTCAGATTCCAAGCGTGCCTACGTACCCCATTGAATGGGGATCAAAACCCACGTAGTTCATTCCACTATGAGGTGGAGGGGTTTAGGGATTGGTCAGATTGATTTGATTTGATTTGGGGTGATTTTGGAGTTGGTGAGAGAAGATGATGTACCTTCTCTTTGAGGAGATTTTGAGTGATCGGAGTGATTTTCCAGACCAAAGTACAGTTTTATCGGTTTTTGGTTTTGAAGAAAGAATTAATTTGGTGACTTGATTGTTTAATTACCCAACTTTAATTAATTAAAATGATTAATTAAAAGAATTAATTAATCAAGTTGAGTGAAAACTAATTGAAAAATTAATTAATTAATTAACTAATTGAAAGTGGGTGGAAACTAATTGAAAAATTAATTAATTAATTAAAATTAATTTTTAATTAATTAACAAATTAAAATTACTTAAAATGAGTAAGAAGACTAATTAGAAAGAGAGAGAGAGAGAGAATAGAGCAATTGGATAGCAATCAACAAGAGCTCAAAGGTGTGAAGAAAGATGGAGGATAGGAAGGGGGTATTTATAGGAAAATGAGGTGGAGGTAGTTTAGGAATAGAAAGTGTGAAAACACCAAAAGGATAGGGTCAAATGGGCTAAAAAAAAGTTGAAAATGGGTAAAATGGGAATTTCTGCAAAAAAAAAAAAAAGGAGGACAGCCGCGACAGAGACTCACGGGCGCGCGTCAGAACAGCGTGCATCCACAAACGAAAGTTGCGGAGGCCGCCGGAGGACTCAGCGAATCTGCCGGAGCGTCTAGCGGATCCGCCGGTGATCCGACGGCTGCGTCAATTCTGTGCTGATGCGTGACAGTATGACGAGTCAGCGCGGACACGCCAGGACACTGGAGGCGGCCGCCGGCCGTCCGGCACGTCCGCAGGCCTTCTTGGCAGCAGCCGCGAGAAGGCCTCGCGGATCCACGCATATGGCCTGCGGATCAGCGGACGCCTACGTGGCAAGGCTCCTTGGGTCGATTTTTTGGGGTTTTGGGGTCTTTTTGGGTCAGTTTTTGGGGGTTCTGGATCAATTTCTGGGGTATTCTGAAGTCCAAAAAATTACCAGTTAGTGGCGGTAGATCCGAAATTAATTATCGGATATTTTGGCAGTCAATTTTGGTGAAAATCCTATCAGTTTTGGAAAGGTGCTATCTGGTACAGAAAGTTCTGTCGGGGTCAGAAAAGTGTCAGTCTCCTTGTAATATTATGCATGAAAATCTATTTTTTCGAGGGGGCGCTACCCCCTTGACCCCTACCCGCTAACCGGCTAGCGGGACCGCCGTACAGGCTCTATGTAGCGCACAAAATTTAGCAGGTGTCAAGTTGCAGCAGCATCTTAAGGGTGTAAATTGAGGGTTCACACCATGTCTGCATATATATAACCTTCCAAGACTGGTTTTCCTTTCCCGAAACTCAAACACAATTTTGATGTCCCTTTCAAATATTTGAAAATCCACTTGACAGCTTCCCAATGTTCTTTACTAAGATTTGACAGGAAAGGGCTAACAACACCAACAGCTTGTGCAATATCTGGCCTCGTACACACCATAGCATACATCAAGCTACCAACAGCTGAAGAATATAGAGTAGCCGACATCTTCTTCTTTTCTTCTTCTAAAGAAGGATACATCTTTTTGGTAAGTTTGAATTATTCACCAAGAGATGAAGACACTGGCTTTGCTCCTTTCATATTGAACCTCTCAAGAATCCGTTCAATATATTTTTCCTGTGACAGCCATAACATTTTGAGTTTTCTATCCCGTACTATCTCCATGCCAAGAATTTGTTTAGCTGCACCTAAGTCTTTCATATCAAAGACTTCTGACAATTCTTTCTTCAACTGATTGATCATTTGAGTGTCTTGACCAACTATCAACATACAATAACAAAATGACAAAATTTTCATCGGGAAATTGCTTGATGTAGACACAGGAGTCAGCTATTGTTCTTCTATACTTATGATCAATCATAAATTAATCAAAATTCCTATACCGTTGCCTCTTGTTTTAAGCCATATAGACTTTTCTTCAATTTACATACTAGATTCTCTTTTCCTTTGACTTCAAATCCTTCAGGTTGCTGCATATAAATTTCTTCTTCTAAATCACCATGAAGAAATGCAGTCTTCACATCCATTTGCTCAATCTCAAGATCTAGACTGGCTGCTAAACCTAAGATAATTATGATTGATGACATCTTTACCACCGGAGAGAAGATTTCATCAAAGTCAATTCCTTTCTTTTGTCCAAAGCTCTTAACAACCAACCGAGCTTTATTTTTCAATAGATTACCCTGTCTATCATCCTTTAATCTGAACACCCATTTGTTTCTCAAGGCTTTTCTACCTTTAGGAAGTTTTGCCAACTCATAGGTATTATTCTTCACCAGGGAATTTATCTCCTCCTACATGGACTTCATCCATTTATCTTTGTGTTTGTGATCCAAGACTTCTTGAAAGCTTTTTGGTTCTCCTTTTTAAGTAAGAAGAAGAAATTTTGATGATGGATATTATAGTAGGGAACATGTTCTCTTAGTGACCTTCTAGGAATTTGTTGATTATTCACCAACTGTGGTATTTGCTCCCCCTGATTGTCAATTTCTTGTGTTGGTACCTCTTGTTCAACATCATTATCATCACCATTAGATGGTATTTCTAGGACACCAACTTGTGAGGCCTCGCCCGAGCACCGGTCCGATCCGCTAAAGGGGATCAAAATGCTCATTCGGGTTTGGTCTCACGATGGAACCCTCGGGTTCGGATTGGTTGATCTTTGAAAATTGTTTTGGGAGTCGCCACCTTAATTTTATTTTATTTGGAAAAAGTTAAGGAAAAACCCAATTATAACTCCAATTATTGTCCAATGAAAAAGTGCACTAGCCCTTAATTACCAAAGATGATTCGGAGACTAGGTTTTCGGTTTATTTAACTA
>CATKHJ010053202.1:0-11069 GCA_949750685.1 Vernicia montana
AAGAGGTAATGAGATTACTCTTCCTTCTTCTTTAATTGCATATGTGTTTTACACACAAATTAAATTGATTGCTTGAATCAAGTTTGGACCAATAATGGGTGAAGTGAAATTTTAAATTGTTTGAAATTTCACCCCACCACTTAGCTTCCGCTGCGGTTGGCCCAATCCTTCCTTCAGAAGGTTCCTCAAGCTTTAGATGAGCCTTCCTAATATAACAAAATATATTGATATGGCCTTCCTTCATATAATAATGGCACTTTAGCTTTGACTTGAAAGTCTTTTTGTGCTTTGCCATCTTGTTGTAAAATTGAGGTCTTCTTGCAATCATATTGTAATGCATACAAAAACATGAATGATGTTGTGGTTGTCGGTGCTTTTGATCATACTTTTTATTGTATTTGAATGCATGATTGACTCTTTGAGGCTTAGCTCTAGAGTCAAGTGAGTCTTTTTCAATCCTCTTGGGATTTGAAGATTTTGTGTAAGTGTTTACCTCCTTATATACAACTTCTATGCTAGAAGTTTGAGATGTAGAGGCTTTAACAAACAAAAGTGAATAGAATGTAGAAGTAGATGAATTATTGAAGCCTAGACCATATTTAACTAGGGGTGGTCTTTGTGATACAATGAGTGTATCCAAAGCTTCCTTCCCTTTATGAAAATTTGAAATTGAATTTCTCAATTCTTCAACTTCCAACTTCAAAGTATTATTTTCTTTATATAAAGATTCCAAAGAGGAGGTTTTAGAAGATACTTCATCCAATGAACTTTTAAGGGTAGCATTGGATGTTTTCAAACTTAAAACCAATTTTCCTAAACTCTTAAAATCTTCCTCTAGTTTTGAATGTTTTTCCTTATAAAACTTTATTTTAGAAAAATATTTTTCACATTTTAAAACCATAGCTTCTAAAATTTCATCATTATCTACATCATCATCGTTATTATTTAAATCATCACAAGAGAGAGATGTAGAACATACCTCATTAGAGGAGTCCTTCAAAGCCATGAAGCATAGATTTACAACCTCTTCCTCTTCTTCATCATTGGAAGAGTCCTCATCCCATGTAGCTTTGAAGTTCTTCTTCTTTTTCTTGTCCCACTTTTTTTCTTTTTGAGTTTGAGACATTCCAGTTTGATGTGTCCTTACTTTCCACATTCATAGCAAGTTACTTCACTTTTCTTCTCTTTGTTGGAATTGATATTTCAGGTAGAGTTGGAAGAAGGTCTTCTAAAGGATCTCTTCTTTTTTACTTTTGATGATCCCCTTCACTTTTCTTGATAGCATTGCCAACTCATCATCCTCTTCTTCACTCTCATCCAAGTCACTTTGGCTTTCTTCATTAAGATCTTTGGAGCACTTGAGAGCAAGGGCTTTCTTCTTTTCAACTTGACCCTCTTCTTTTTCCATAGTCATCTCATGAGTGAGAAGCTTTCCAATGAGAACATCAGTTGGAAGCTTCTCAAGATCATGAGCTTCTTTAATTAATGAAACCTTGGATTCAAAGTTTTTCTTTGGAAGTGCTCTTAAGATTTTATTGTTGATGTCTTCCAAAAAGTAGCTTTTTCCAAACTTTCTCAAGCTAGTGACTATGCCAAGTAATCGATTGGTCATATCGATTACATTCTCACTTGGCTTCATTTTGAAGAGTTCATATTCATGAACAAGCATTTGAATCTTCTTAGATTTGACTTGCTTGGATCCTTTATAATAGTTCTCCAATGTGTTCCAAATGCTAAAAGCACTTATGCATTGTTGAACTCTTCTACATTCTTCTCTAGATAGAGTACTAAGAAGAATTGTCATGTCTCTTTTGTTCTTACCATTGGCTCTTCTTTGAGCTTCTACCCAATCTTTTCTTGGAATCAACTCTTCAACACCTTCTACCACCTTTGATGGAGGTTTTCATTCTTCAAGCACACTATCCTATAGATCCACAATGTCACTATCAAGATACACTTCCATTCTATACTTCCAATAAGCATAATCGGTGCCATCAAAGTGAGGCTTGAGGTAATTGATCCCTTCATTGGCCATTTTGATCTTTTCTCACACATTTAAGTTTGTAAAAATGAGACCAATGCTCTAATACCACTTGTAGCCCAAGATGAACAAAGAAAGGGGGTTGAATTGGTGGACAATTAAAAAATTAATTGAGAAAGAGTAGAAGAATAGAGAGACACAATGATTTATAGTGGTTCGGATTATAACCAATCCTATATCTACTCCTCAATCAATAATTGGATATTTCACTATCTATGGAGTTTTAACAAGTTCACTCCCAACTTAGTGTTTAAAGCTCACACCAAACTTTACAAGTATTTTCAAGGCTCACACTAAAAACCTCACAAGTGTTTTCACTAAGGCTAACACTCAACCCAATAAGAGTTTTACAAAGAATCACTCCCCAACCTAACAAGTGTTTAATGGCTAATACTAAACCCTTTTTGAGCAATGAATGCTCTTACAACAAACACACAAAGGTGTTTAAAGAAAATTAAAAGCTTTGAGAATTAAATTGGCAAGAGTTTGGTTGTTGGATTGTTAATTGATGATCTTCAACTCTTTTTGATGGGGTATTTATAGAGTTCACCCATCAAAAGAGCTATTACAAAGAAATGATAACCAAATTTGCCTGCTACAGTAACAAATCCAGCATTAAATGCTGGTCAGGCCGTAATGAAATATTATGTTCGCTAATTGAGAATAGCGGTCGCTATGACAATATCGCGATCGCTATCTTCATATTGCTCCAACGGTTAGTGCCACATGGCATAACCCCGTTCGCTGCTGATGTTACCATTGCAATTTATTTCTGCCTTATGAATGTTGCGGTCACAACACCTTTGTCGCGGTCGCTATATTGATATAGCGCTCTGAGTAGCGTTCGTGAGTCTAACCGCGAACTCTACTGGATGTTTTTGCAATTTCTAGCTCATGGCTTAGTAGTGGTCCCGATGGATATGTTGTGGGCGCGACAGGGGTATTACGGACGCTACTCCTTTGTTGCGAGTGCAATTTATAGGTCAAGCAAAACACTTAGAGAAATTTCTAAGTTCTTCATTCCCAAGCATTATTAAGTCATTTTAACTGAAAAAATACACTTAAATGAAATGTTAGAATAATTCAACTTAATTGTCAAGATCAAAATAGAGATTGACACAACTTAGGTCAACAATAAGGTTGGAACTGCACCTTGGGGACATTCTTATATTGCACAGGAATAAATTGCATATGTCCATCTAACCCCATCACAGAGATGAAGTCTCCATATATTTGCACAAAGTCCCTCGAAATAAGTACTCCTGAGTTGCTGGATGATGCTCCCCCATGAGCTGGAGCCCTATTTCTCTTCCTCTGCTCATGAGGACAAGGGTCCTGCAAAAAGAAGCAAGTCAATAACAAGAAGGCACAAAAGGAGGAAATCATAAGAAATATGAGATTACATACCGATGTACCCTGCTTAGAAGGTAGAGGATCAACATGCAAGACGTCGAGGAGGTTAGTGGCACACCAATCCAAATACTATGACCACTTGACTCTAATAATGATTTCATCTGCATCTCTACCTGCAAGACCTCTCTCTATCTTGTCTCTCCTCAATTGTTTAGTCCAAAGCATAGAACAAGGAGGAGAAACAAGAGCTCTTTTGATGTGGGGTCCCTCTATTCTGCGATGCACTCGCTCGCCCAAATACCATATGCAAAACTCTGGTACCTCTAGCAATATCTTATAAAAATCATTCTCTGCAGAGTCAATCACATACTCAACCCACAAGTTGGGAGGTCCCCATGGCTGCAAATGAATATATAAAATAGAAGAAAAGGTTGTTAAGGTAAGTAGTCTAACTCAATGAATGCATTTTGAGCTAATAAGTTTGTTATATGTACATATCTACAAGTCATTGCATTGAGGCGCTCTTGATAGGAAGCATTATGTGTCTAATTTCTAGTAGCCTCTACCCACAGTGCACATCTTGGGAATCCTTGGCTCCGACTATGATAATCACTTATAATGAGGCCTAGCTAATATCCCCAAATCTATATGAAAAGAAAAATAAGATGCAGAAAAATGAAAGAACAAAATTAAAAAGGGGAATGAAAATACCTCTATCAGATGCTAAAAGCCTCCCATTCTAGTCTTGATTGCTCCAGAATTCCTGCAAGATTTATCCAGATAGTAATGTAGAAGAGTTAGTCCCATACTTCCCTAATCATAGGAAGAAACGACATCAAGGTCCTTAAGAGTAGGCAAGAAATAAAGATTGACACTGTTTTGGGTGTCAGTGTAAATAGTGGTACCCAAAAGGACTAGCAAAAGAGCCCTAACTCTCTGATCAACGGCAACTGCATCACGGGGAGGTCGACTCCCTATATCCTGAATCATAGTCAGCATAGGAAATGGACTTGTCTATGCGACAATAAGCGGGAACTATGCCCAATAACTCAACTATCCGAGAGTGATTACACCAAGGAGAATAAATGCTCATGTCTAATGGAACCCTTGAACCTGCACAACACACCCCTGTCAAAGCAGCAAAATTCCCAAGATTAATCGTATACTCCCCAAATCTAAGCTGGAATGTGCGAGTGGTATCGGACCATCACTCACACAATGTTGTGATAGTTGCTTCATCTATCGTGGTAGAAGTTGGAGGAAGAGAAAGCATCAGAGGTTCAAAGCCTATACTTCTTAACTGAAACTTCAAACGGTCAGTTTGCTCTTCATACCATTGTTGGGCTATATAGATGTTGCCCATTCCTTTGATAACTGACAACAAAATAAAGTACAATCATAAGTGAAGTTATAGGGTTATAGGTATAATTACAGAAGGTCCAGCAAGTCTAGACAACTGAGAATGATTCAAGACATCATGGGAATGTATGAATAGGTGTGAAAATTGAAGAAAGATGGAAAAATGCAAAAACCAGCAGCAATTGGGAGCCTAACGGCACCCTGTCTAGGTGTTTGGGCCCAAACAGCTCTAAGGCCAACCGTTTGGCCCCGAACAGCCCTTAGTTGGCTATGGCTTTAAGAATGGCATTCTAATTTTATGTGGACAGCAAACTCATGGCAAAAATTCAGCAACTCAAGCAACAATTCAAGCAAAAATGAAGCATAATAAACAAAAGTGAATGGAAATGTGAAGAAAGCTTACTTGGGTTGAATTTTTCCTACTTAAGTGAGTTGATGGAGATGCCAAGAGAGGTATTTCTGCATTTGGATCAATCCCATGGTTGTCAATAAAATAATTAGTGGAGAGCTTGGATAATGGATGGGTGAGAGGCACCAATAGAGGATTACTAGCTTCATCAACTCCAATTTCATGCTCTTGAGTTAAATTCTCTTCTTCAAGCTCATATGCAAAATGTGAGTGAGGTCTAGGGGCTGCCATTTAGAGAAATAATGCAAAGGAAATGAATTTGGAAGCTTAAATACAAGAAAGGAGTGATAAAGGTAGGACTATACAAGGAATTTTTCTAGAAAGTAGCAGATTTGGGATGAAGAAGATGATGAATAGTGAAACCCTAGAAATTCTACACTTTGATGTGAAAATGGAGGAGTAGTGGCCTACGAATTTGAGTTCTCATAGAAAGAAAATGAATTTGAAGAAGGAAATGCAAGGAAAATTGCAAATTAGTCAAGTTTTGGTGAGAAGTTTGCAAGAAAATGGCAATTTGAGTGGATAGAATATGAGATGAACTTCAAGCTTCAAAATTCAACATGAATGGAGTGTATGGACTGCCACTTCAAATTTCAAGGCAAAGAATTTGAATTTGGAAGAGAAAATGCAAGAAAAGATGAAAATTAGTTGGATTTTGGTGCTGGAAATTTGGCTTAGAAAGAGCTAATTTGAAAGTTAGAAGTTGGAAGAGTTGGAAAGAAATGAAAATTCTGCACAAATGAAGAAATGAAGAGGGGAAACACCTAAAAAATCCAACCAAGCCCAATGGGAAGCCGTTGGGCATGAAACGGCAGCCCCTATAGCCATTTTATGCCAAACGACTCCCAGTGGAGTCATTTGATGACAAACTGCCTGGGAGGAGGAAAGAGACGAAAGAAGGAAAGGAAAAAAAAAGAGAAAGAGAAAAGGAAGAAAGGGGAAAGGAATGATAAGAGATTTCCAGATGAATTTCATAAAAAAATAGAAAGAAAAATAGAATAAAAAGCATAATGAAACACAACAAAGCGTAAGAATGCTAAAAATAGAGAAAAATGAAAAAGAATGCAAAAATGAAAATATATAATATTAGAGAAAATGAGTAAGGAATGCTAACTTGAAATGTTGTTTGATAATTTTTTTTGTAGATACAATTACAGGAATCGAAGATCAAATGATGAAGATGAAGGTGAATTGCCACAATGGCACTAATCATAATGATTAGATGATGAATATGAATTGGCTCAATGGTATTGCCACAATGATTAGATGATGAAGATAAAGATGAATTGCCTCAATGACATTGCCACAATGGTACTAATCACAATGGTTAGGTGATGAAGATGAAGAAGAAAGCCACAATGGCTTGGTCACAATGACTTGATGAAGAATGAAGCCTCAATGGCATTGTCACAATGATTCGTTCGAAGAATCCTTTGCTTGAAGAAGCTATATAAAGATGAATTTTCTTGAAAAAGCATATCGATGATATAATTTTGGTGATGAGAAGGTTGTTGACCCATTGATGAAGATTGTTAAAGAGGTGGATGTCGTAGTATTCTGCTTGCACAAGCCAGCAAAGAAAGATGAATTCCAACTTCTAGTGAGAAACAGAGCTACACTAATACCTTTTGTGAAATATGAGGTAAATGATCAAGCTTCTAGTGGAATATGGAGCTTTCAGCTTGCTTTTAGTGAGAAATGGAGCAGCAACCCAAAGTAAGAAGGATGCCAAGCGAAGTGCAGGTATGTTTTCTTACTTCTCCATAAATTAAAAAAAAAAAATCAATCTTATACTTTTTTTGAACTTAGTTTTATCCAACCAAGTCCTACCGAAAGCGGGGGCAATTTGTAAGCATTGAATTTTAATCCCCTTAAACCCCAATGATGAGGGCTATCCGGAAATGGATTGCTTAGAGCATAATTACTCAATAAAGCTTTATGAAATTAATTTAAATATATAGAGAAGGTGGGAATTGCGAAAAATAGGAAAGTAGGACCTAAACAGTCCTAGAGGACCCACCAAAATACGGAGAAGATTAGAAAAGCCACCATACCAGGCCTGAGGAGTCGTTGGGCTCCAAATGGCTCAGACCTGAGCCATTTGGGTCCTGAGGCCCATTCTGTCCTTTATTCTTAATTTCTGGGCTTTTGTTTTCCAATGTGCAGGCCCACTTCAGCCTTTTTATTCATTTTTCAGTTTATTATTTGAATATTTGGGGAAAAATCTCAAAAGAATCTTCCAAATATATAAATCTTCTTTCTATAAATCTTAATGAGAAAACTTTAGAAATATAGTTTCCATCTTCCCATTAAGTTGGAAAAGATAAAAATATGTAGCTTTAAGATCAAAAAAGAGGCCAACCAAAGGGGGAATCAACTTGGGAGGAGCTTTGGAGACTTCAATTTGGAGAAGTAATTAAAGGAGACAAATATTGAAGAATTCAACTAGAGGAAATAATCTTGGGATTAGGGAAACACCTTTGAGAAAGTTAATATCTCTTAGTTGCATAACTAAGAGAGATTAATCTTTTCATTCTATATTATTTGGATTAAATTTAGAAAAGCTTTGTTCGAGTAGCTCTCGCTTCAGAATCCGTCAAATCACAGGTGCGTACCCTAGGGGGTCCAATTTGGATCAATCTCATGTTTTACATGCATGTTTAATCATATTCATCTTCTTCTTATATTTTTTTCATCATAAATATCTGATTTGCCATGTCTAATCCTAGAGCGAGCTCATATCGATTAATATAGCTCTTTTTATCTTAAGGCTTGGTTTTGTATTTTTACTACTAATTAATGTTTAGATTTTTGTTTTATTCATGTTTATGTGATCTCTTTCTTGATTATGATTTTATTTGAGTTTATGGCATGAAAACAATCTCTTTCTTCTTAAAAATTGAGTTTTCTTCATAAAAATACCTTTTTAATTGAAAATTGATAATCTTGGTATAGATTCTTCATTTAAATAGTATTGTTATGATTAAAAATATGTTTCTTATTTGATTATATGATTTCCATATCAATTGCTATATTAAATTGCATCTTTTTAAGTTTAAAATCAAGAAAGTTCACTTATAGCACATGCCAGTATTTTGATCCGTTTTGTATGTTTTTTAGTTTGATTTGTTTGTTTATTATTTTCATTTGATTTATCAATATATTTATGTTTGATTTAATGAAAAACATTGAAAATTGGAGGTATTTTAGTGTATTTTTATATCAAAATGCAAAAGTGCAGAAAAATAGAAGATAGGCCATTCGGCATCAAACAACTCCTAGGGGCGGCGTTCTACCCCAAACTGCCTAAAGCCTATTTTTCCTTCATCTTTTATATTATGTTTTTGTTCCAACAGCTTACCCCTAGTTCAGTGGACTTCCAAAACCAATTTTAGTCCCTCTAGAAGTAGTTTGCCTTGTTTTCGAACTGTATTCCCTCTATTTTCCTTCCTTTTCTTATGGTTTTTAGTTTAAATCTCATTTCTCCTTCCCTTTTTGGTTCTTATTTGGTTTTTGGGTTGCCATGAAGGCAAACCCTTCTTATTTAATTACGATTGATTAAGTATGAATGTTGTATTAATGATTGATTGATAATGATGCATATTATGATTATTATCTTGTACAAAAATAATTTTTTGATAAATAAAACATAAAAGGAATTATATAGCAGCCAAATAGATCAACACAAAGTAAGAACGACCTCTCGAACCCATAATCTCTCAGGCTTGTATTCATTTATGGGAGGTTGGGCTTACTAAGTGTCACATCCCACTTTCGGGATGGGACGGTCCTAGGGCATGGGTAGGCCTAAAGCCACCGAAAACCCGTAGAACCTGATCACATTAAGAAACCAATACAATTCTGGCAGCAAACCGGCAATACACTTAACACTACCCAAGATCCAAAACCTGTAAGACAAATTACACTTCTAATAATTTTCCTTCCTTATATCCTCAACTTCACAACCAATACAAACCCTCCCAATATTTTTCTCACATATCAATATTTATATTCAAGGTCATTCTCACACGTCAATATTTAACTATACTTTTATATGACATGATCCATTAAGTTATTCACTAGCATCATTATACAAATTAGATAATTTACATTACTAACTTATGATTCTTAGGTACCATGGAGCATCTAAATATCACACTAATTTTATTTACATATGTTTTCTCACAACTAATTATACAATTATCAAAATACATTATCCTTCCCTTACATTGACATACAAACGGTGTTCAGGCAGAGTGCCGGTTGTACTCCTAACAATTCCCAAAATTCAAAACTTACATAAAATCACATTTCCAAATATTTTCACCCTTATATCCTCAACTTCTCATGCATAATTAATATCTTCACATTCATCAACTCAATACACTTATAATATTCACATATAGCTATACATATATCAATAAGTAGCTTTAATATTTTATGTCAGCTGAATCCACTTTTCACATAATCTATACTATATACATTACACTTAATACCATAGAGCTACTAGAAAATTAGACCAATATTACAAATATATTGTTTCTCATATACCTATATACAATGATCAAAACATAACATATTTTTCTTACATTAGGCACAAGCTTCAAGCGAATTATAACGCTTGAGCTTTCTTGTAAACTTCTATCCTTATAAAAAAAAAAATTTGGGAAGAGGGAGTGAGTAAAAATCAGTGAATGTATTCTAAACAATTATGCACATGGGGTCGGTTCACTCGATTCACTACAATTTGGTTTCACAATAAAATCATGGATTCAATATAGATATATATAACAATGATGGCAATATTAAAAATGATAACAGTAAAGGCAATATTAATGACACTGGCACTAGAGTTCAGTAGAAAGAATAGCAATATCAATAACAATAGCACTAAGGTTCAGTAGAAAGAATGGCAATATTAAGAACGATAACAATGTAGGCAATATCGATATCACCGGCACTGAGGTTCAGCAGAAATCTGGATTCACTAGATGAGAGTGGAATTTATGAACACTACTCATCAACAGTTTCACTAGTGGCAGAGGCTCTTCTTTTGGAGCAATACCACAATGTAAGGTTAGCTAGACCTTACGGCTAGGGCATTCAAAACCCCTCCAAGCAAGGGTCACTTCATTGTGCACAAAGCTTGGTGTTTCCCACACCGGAAAAAGGGGATCTCTGCATTAAGGACAATAGCACTGTACCATTTTTGGTACTTCAAAGAATGTTCAATTAATACTGAGAAAGGTTTAATTCACTAATAGATATGAAAATATAGATAGGAAAAATCAATGGAGCACTACATCACTAGAATTTTGTTGGAATTCGGGCAATGTACAAGTATAATGATCAATTCAATTTGGATATGAATTTATTACAATTGAAGAATAGGTTCAGAGTTAATGTTCAAGACATAAGTAATTTATATTTCAATGACAATATGGACAATGCAATCAATAAAGCAATGATGGCAATTTCCATGTATATAAAAGTGTAGAATACACTCACTTGTTTGCACTTGTCTTCGCTAACTTTTCTTCAATTACACTATTTGAGAATTTTCTTCCTCTTCAGGATTCTCTACATATAATTGCACTCAATAATTTCAATTGGCATAAGTAAGTTCATTAAAACATTAAAGTTTAAAACATTTTTATAGGATCCTTTCTTGACCCAGCCCCACTGTTGTTAGCATTTCTTTAGCTACACTACTTCAAATGAAACAATTCCTTTTTATATGAAAATATAGATAGGAAAAATCAATAGAATACTACAACACTAGAATTTTGTTGGAATTCGGGCAATGTACAAGTATAATGATCAATTCAATTTGGATATGAATTTATTACAATTGAAGAATAGGTTCAGAGTTAATGTTCAAGACATAAGTAATTTATATTTCAATGA
>CATKHJ010053218.1:0-35108 GCA_949750685.1 Vernicia montana
AGAGAAATTAATTTGTTTTCTCCTTATAAAATAGAGAGAGGTTGTATTGTTGTAACTCCTATTATTTTCTCATAGTAAAATTCTTCTATTCTTGTCCGTGGTTTTTACCCTAATTTGTTTGGGGGTTTTCCACGTAAAATCTGTGTGTTCAAATCATCTTTATTATTTTCTCAAATTATTAGCTGCAGTCTTGCTCTAATCCGGTGTCAATTTCCGCAACATCTCTCTCTCTCTCTCTCTCTCACACACACACACACACACACACACACACATATATATATATATATATATATATATATATATATATAATTTGAAATTGATATAAAATCATAAAAGCAATGCCCTAATGAAATAACACTCGAGGAAAAAAAAAAAAAAACAAAACAAAACAGATGGAAAAAACAAGATGTGATTGTGAAGGAAAAAAAAACAATATCCATAGGTTTCATAAGATGTTGACATAATGAGTTTGTGTTTTATGATTATTATTACTGCTATTATTATTATTATAATTTTTGAGCTATGTTTTATTATTGATTATTAATAAATAAATAATATAAATTGTACTTCCTCCATTTCACAATAATTATCGTTTTAGAAAAAAAAATTTATTTTAAATTTTTTGTCGTTTTAAGAGTTCAATACAATATTTATTAGTTTTTTTTTTAATTTTATCCTCATTTTAATTTTAATATTTTATATGTTTTTTTCTTATTTGGTGAGAGAAAATAAAGGTATATTTGTCTATATTAATTAAAATTAAAATTATTTAATAATTTTTTTAATATGTGTATATTTTTTTAAAATAATAATTATTGTGAGAGGAAGGAGTATTAATTTTTGTGGAGAGGTGAGAACAAAATGAGCTGTTTAGAAAGAAGCCAACTTTCGGCTCCGAAGAAACCACGTGGTTGGCGTCACTGACTACTATGCCTTATCATACTCTCTCACTCTCTCTCATTGTATTTTTTTTTTTTTTTCCTGCTCTTTAATCTAAAGTATTTAACAATTAAAAAGATAGTGAAACTTCCATTTTCCGTCAGCTTTAAAAAAAAAAAAAAAAATCATCGTTGGTATATGTATTTTTAAAAAATTTTATTTTGATATCTGTATTATTATTTTTTACTCTATCAATTGCTAAACTTAAAAAAATTGTTTCATTTTTCAGCGTTTTTACCTATTTTTTGGTAACTAAAATGTTGATTTAGCAAAAATGAGATCCACTTTTACTTAGCTGATTTAAAAAAAAAATAGAATTTTTTGAAAAAATACAGACATCATCGGTGCATTTTTTTTTCAAAAATAAAAATAAAAATATGAAATGAGAAATGTGTTAAAATTAAAATATAAAAATATATATTTTTTTAAAATAAAAAATATAGTTATTTTAAAGTAATTATAACTTTTATTTATTTATTCAATAACAAAGTTGACTTCCACAATTATTATAACAATATGGTGCAGGTTTATATATATATATATGGGTAAAAAATTCAGATTTAAGTTTTCTTTTCTGATCTAATGCTAAAAAGAAAAAAAGATAATAGTGAATATTGTAAAAATCGAAAGAAAAATAAGCGATTTAAATTATAATCATGGTTATATAATTGTTTTATATATTTTTTGACATTAATAATCATGAATATGAAATATAATGGTAGTATGATATATTAATCTTTTTTGGGTAATTAAACAAAATAATGTTAGAGATTCTACATTTAAAAATTATAAAAATAATCAAAAGGTATATAAGTGACAAGCACTAACCATCTAAATGACTAGTTATAATCATTTTGATTATAGTTGAATCCAAATATAATAAAATCCAATCTTATTTTTTATTTTTCAGTTCACCTATTCTCACCTCTCACTTTCTCAATTCAAATTTCTAATAAATAATGAGATTTACAATTAAACAAGACATAGTATAATTAAAAAAAAAAAAAAAAAACAAGATATAGTATGTGTTAGATATAATGATAAAAAAATAAAAATAAAAATGTAGTTTCTTTGAGGCCTTTTAATTATGTTAACCCAATTAATAATGAATAATAAAGAAATAAATTTCAACTCTAATTCATCGCTTCGTAATTAATAGACACGTGCTAACAAGAAAATTAAAAAAAGGCAATTGGTCAATTTTGGAAAATGAAATTCACCCGTCACCCGTCACCCGTCACATCTCAAAGACTCTTTTCTTTTTTCTAAAAGAAAAAAAAAAAAAAGATTTTTTTGGAGACAAATCCTTGTTTAAATGTTAATTTAGGTGCAAAAGGTATATATTCTATTTTAGAGAAAACAATTCTTAATTATGACATTTACATAATAAAAAAAAGTTCTAATTAAGTAATTAACAACTTTAGAAGAGTAAATCATTCAATGAATTATAATGCTTGTCATTACACAAAATAATTATACCTCAAGTTCATGTTTGTACAATCTTCAAAAAAAAAAAAAAAAAAAAAAAATCGAGTTCATGTTTGTACAAATATATATATATATGAAGAAATAAATGATATGTTACATGAAAGAATTAAAATCATATGGTAAAAGCTAATTGCAATTAAATATTTGTAACCAAATATTTAGGGTGCGTCTGGATCAAGATTAAAAATGTAGAGTGTAATAATTACAAGCATAACTATTAAGAGAGTAATAGTTATAGGTGTAACAGTTAAATTGTTAATTTTATCTGACAAATCAAAGGTAATAGATAAATTATTAACATGATTAATTGAGTTTTGTATAAAACTTTAAATTTTTTTTAATGAAAAAACTTAATTTAAAAAAAATATATATTTTCACAATTTTTTTACTGACTAAAAACAAATTATATATATTGAATAAAGCAATACTATAAAAAATAAAATAAAAATAAATATGCAATCAATCATAATCTATAATTAAATAAAATTAAAAAAATAAATCTTCAATTAAACAATTTTATAAATGAAATCTAAATTAAAAAAAAAATCAGATCCATAAAAAAAAATTCTTTTTTCTTTTTTAATAGACAGTCGAGATTTTTTTTACGCATTTATTTTTGTTACACGTCTTTACCCTAATCTCTCGTAGGTTAATAAATTAAAATTTAAGTGAGAGTAATTGTTAAAAAGATTAAACATTAATCTTTTTATCTAAAAGCTTATCAAACAAAGTTAAAAAAAAGTTAAAATATTAAATAAGTAACATTTAATCCCTTTTAACCCCGATTCAAACGCACCCTTAAAGTTAAGAAATATAAGAATAAATCTCAGCACACCTAAATATAAGTGTATATATAATTTAAATAATAGATTTATTATAATAATTTTTTTCTAAAAAAAATCTAGATTATATATGATAAGGGATAAAATATACCGATTCGGGTTATGAAGTAAGTTAAGTCCGGCCCAATCTAATATACTTAAAAGCCAAAAATCAGGCCACCATGGAACGAAATTCGTTTTCATGTAGGAAGCTGAAATCATACTAAATGACATTCCAAATCCGAATCGGTCAAGGAAATCGACATTCAATTCATGTAAGGATTTATATTTTATAAAAACCTCAAGAAATCAAACATCTAAAGTACATTGACACATATACACAAACAAGTGCAAATGCTTTTGTCTTTAATCTTCTTAATTGAATCAATCATCTAATTTGATCGTCGGAATGGTATTGCTAGGCATCCTGTCAAGCCTACTTAACTCTTGTTTCTTCTTACAGATCGCACCAACTTACAGTCAATCCTAAAATATTTTTACTCTTTTAAAAATTTAAATTAAAAATTTTCTAATAAAATTTTTTAAGCCTTAATAGTTGGAGTATTTTGATTTTGAAGACAATGGTTACAGTCTTTCAATTGTGTTAATAAGACTTAAAAATAAATAAAAATTCAATGTTATTATATAAATTAAGAGCAAAATAAAAATGTGTAATATTTTTAATTCGTGTATATATATATTAATTCAAAATAAAAAAAGCGAAATAAGAGTGTGTACAATTTAATTAACAGAATCACAATTTAATTTTTTGTAAATCAAATCACTACTATTAGTTAATCATTAATTGATTGATAAATTGTTTTTATAAATTTTTACTTATTCAGATTATTGATTAATTAGATTTCTCATTAACGAGCTAAATTTAATATATATTAATGAATTTTAATTTAAACTTCACTCTCTCTTCCCAGCTCCTAAATATATATTTACAAAATATTTTTGTTCTATTTTTATCAGTTTTTCATTGGTGTTTTCGGTTAATTTTGCTATTTTTTTTAAAGTGGATTATTTGGTAAGAATTGATAATTTTTTTTAAGCATTGTGAGATAAAATTTAATATAAGTGAGATTCGAATCTTAACGTCTATTTTTAAAATAATTTTACGTTATCATTAGGTTAAGATATCAAGTCGAAATTGAATTTTTTTTTAAATAATAATAATAATAATTTAAAATCCATATGTAATAATTCACCAAGTAAACAAAATATCGTCAGAAAAATACTTTGAAGTGAAATGATAATATTGTTTTTAGAGTGTTGCCTAGCGAAGACAAATAATGAACTTCCATGAATTTGAAAACAACCAAGTTATCTTTTACCAAATGAGAATTAATTAGAGAAGTCGAAATCTCACCATTTAGAATTTCTTTAAGATGGATTTAAAAAAGAAAATTAAATTAATCCAATTAAGAATAGTATAACCACATAATAAAAAAGGTAACAAGCATGGCAATTAAAGCCAGCCACACAGTACTCTAACACATCCAAACTACATTATCATCAATATAGAATCTCACCTAAAGCAAATATACTTTATTTTGTTGTGAAATATAATCTTAAATAATATTTTAACATTCACGAGTTTTGATTCAATAATACTGAATTATTTTTAGAACTGAAAGATTATATAAATTTCAATTCTTATTTTATTTGAGTATATTATCTATTTAATACTAAAGAAGTAAAATAGTCCTAATTTGTTTTAAAAAAATGCATTACATCCTTACAGTCCGTTTGGTTTACGGATTCGTAATTTTTAGAATTAATTTAAATTCTAAATTTAGTTAAACCATAGGATTACTTATCTTAAATTTTGTTTGATACAAAAATCTTAATCTATAGTATTAAGTAATCATGCTTTTATAATCCTATATTTAGTAGGATAGATTAATAAATTGAATAAAAAGTAAGGTTATTTTAAAAAATAAAGTGTCATAAATGATGAGATTAGTAATCCCACTAAGTAGAGCTTACTAAACACATGAGGGGTTAGGTTTTTAGATAACACTTATTCCATGGGTTAGCTAAACCTTTGGCATTATTAAATCCAACTTAAATCATATGTACCAAATATAGTGTTATTTACTAATGTTACAGTTTAGTTAAGCAATCATGTGTAGCAAACGGACTGTTAAATTTTTATTAAAACCTATTATGTCTATGACCTTTTATTTTTTCAATTAATTAATCAATCTCTAACATTTTATATTTTATAATATAATCAACAGACTTAAAATTTTCCAATTAACAATTTGCATATGTGCTTCATATTTTTTTTAGAGTAAATAAATAATTTTCATTTAAGAAAAGTCATATAATATATACAATAAAAATAATTTATTAGCTTTAACATAACAAACAAAATGAAAATATTAAACCATACCACTAATAATTACAAACTGGTTCAGTTCTAAAATTATGACATTGTTTTCATCATTAAAATTTTATATATTTTTTATTAATAGAGATCTCCACTATATGTGATATAACATGTTGACAATTTAATTAAATTCATTTGATATATTAGATCAAATACAATAAATTGTATGGAATCATAGGATTTCATTATACCCCACTGTTGATTTATCTCCCAAATATCAAACCTCTTATAAAAAAGAGAACAAAACTCTTAAATAATGAGAAATAAAAAATTTTATTTAGAGAGATAAAACTAACGAAAACAAAAATAAATTTTATACGAAAAAAAAACTAATAAAAAAGATTAAAACCTTCATTTTATTGAAAGAAAAATAATGAGACAAATATTTACTATGGAATTTTATTTATATTTTAGATTCTAAAATAAAAGAAGTTTAATTTCCAAATTTATGATATAATCAAGTATGTTTGGTAGACTGTAATGTAATATAATATAATGTAAAATTACATTATATTATATTGTATTACGTAGGAGACGTAATTTTTTTTTTTTTAATTAACACTACACATTTTTATTCCTAATTTATCCTACAATTTCTTGAGATTGTCAAATGAACATGAACTGTAATGTTTCTGTCTACATGTTTTATGTTTTTGAAAAAATAAAAATTAATTATGACAGCTAATTTTGTCATGGAAGCAAATCCTATCAATTATCAAAGCCATTAATATACTTTTGTCCCTAAAGATGTTGTGTGTTAGGAAACAACATCAAAAGGCATGCCTTTTAAGTCTTATGTGTCAATTATCAATTTATCACCACCTTCATTGCATAGTTATAGATATGGGTGAACAAAACCGAAATTAAAAAATCGAATTCATTGGTTTGATTTGATTTTTATTAAAAGAAATTTGATTTAAATTAAATCGACCGAAATATATATATATATATATATATATATATATATATATATATATATGTATATATATATATATATATATATATAGTTTATTATAATAAAAAGAAAAAAAAAGTAAAACAAAAAAATTGAACCAAACTTTTTCGGTTCTATTTTCACTATAAATTCGATTCAATTCAATTTTCTCAAAACATAATTTTAATTATTTTAATTTAGTTCGATTTTAAATCGAATCGACTGAATACTCACCCCTAGTTATAGTTATAGAACTTTTGTTTTTTGAAATATATATATATATATATATATATATATATATATATATATATATATATATATATATATGGAAAAATAATTTTTCTAATCTAGATCATTATGGGTATATTGGAGTTAATTTATGTTTAATTAAGTTGAGATTATTTTTTTTTCCAGACAAGTTTAAAAGTATAACTCTAAACTTAGATAGTATATTTTGAAATTATTAACTGAATGTTGATCTGACTCTAAAAATTAAATTTTAATCAATAAAAAAAAATATTTAAAAAAAAACTAACAAATAAAAATTATTCACCTCATACTGTGAGGATATTATTAAGTTAACAACTCAATAATAATATAAAAAATTATAAATTATCAATTGTATCTTTTCTCTTTTGTAACATGTATTTGGCCATTTGTTTAGTTTGCCTTAAATTTATATTATTTAGTCATTCTTCATAAATAATAATCCACATATAGTATAAAGTATATTAACTATCAATTGTTTGAGTGCTTATTTATATAGTCAAAATATTTTAAGGTGTGATATTGACTAATCATACCAACTAATAATGTATTAATGTCCCCATCATGTAATAATTAAACAATTAATCTATAAACAATCCTAATTAATTTCGTATGCAAAAAGTAATATGTGACAAAGATTAGATAACAATAAAATTTCAGAAAATTGTCATTTTCACAAATATTACCAAAATTTCTAACCTAATTAAGTTGGGTTCTATAGGAATCTCAGTGGCTACAACCTAACAAAAATTCAACAAATCTTTCTAAAAGCAATTCAAGAAAAATATTTATTGGAATTAATTTGGAAGCTTATAACCTACCCATGAATATTAAAATCAATTAATTAAATCTTGCTAATTACACCTTAAATTTTTATATATAATATTTTCCAATGTAGAATATTCTATGTGATCAACCCCATGCTAATATATAATTAATAGTTTTTCCTAAAAAATATATATATAATTAATAGCTTTATATTCATATTTATAGGAATTATTATTTTATGTATCCCAAACTTTGCCTAACATTCCAAATGTGTATGATTAAAATATGTTAGCTTATTCATGGTTGATAGAAGTTTTAATTTTGAAAGTTGTATTATAAAAGATCTATTTTTTTTTTTTTATCTTACAAATTTTTTACTTTTAGCACAAATAATTAATTTATTTGATTAATTGAAATTGAAAATAGATAAAAATCAAAATCTTATAATATAATATTATACTACAACAAATAAAAAAAAATTATAAAAAAGTCATAAGAGGAGTTTCACCCAGAATATTTCAAGGTCAAACTCATGCTTATATTATATAGATACACTCAATTTGTTAAAAATTAATAATCGTTTTAATTTTTTTTTATTTTAAATTAAGAGAAATTATTAGGTAGAACGGTTATATGCTCATCCTATTCACATTGGGTGGATTCATGTGTGATTAAAGTGGAAACACACTCATGTGAGTTTATTTTTATGTGGTATGCTTTTGTCATACCTAATAATTTTTCTCAAATTAATTGTCGTTTTAGAAGTTTTAGATAACATTTATTATTTTTTTTTTAAATTTACCCTCATCACTATTAATAGAGTTTTGGTGAGAGAAAAAAAAGAAAGCGTTTTAATGATAGTAAAATAATGATATATTAATCAATTTTAGTTAAAATTGAAGCGATTTAATAGTTTTCTTAATTTTTGTACAATCCTTCAGAACGTCTAATATTTTGAAATAGAGGGAGTATTAATTTTAAATTAATTAAGTTTATAACCATTTTTAAAGAGCATAACTATAATATACTCCCTCTGTTTCAAATTAATAGTCGTTTTAGAATTTTTTTTAAATTTTAAATTAATTGTCATTCTAGGAGTTCTAAATAATATTTATTACTCTTTTTCCAATTTTACCCTTATCACTATTAATAGAGTTTTGGTGAGAAAAAAAAAAGAATTTTATTGATAATAAAATAAGAGTATATTAGTCAATTTTACTTAAAATTAAAACTATTTAATAATTTTCTTAATTTTTATGCAATTCTCTAAAACATCTAATATTTTGAAACAGAGTAATTTATTAAACTTTTTTATAAGACAAATTATAGCTGGCTTTATTCTGTCCTTTGGTAATTGGTAAACATAGAAAATTCATATTCTCCAATTCATTCAATCCCTAAAAAGTAAGAGAAGGAAAAGTATTGCTTAGCTATAGGCTTATGCCATCTATGTTCAATGTTTCTGCCATATCAATGTGTTTTGACATTACAAAGATTAATTGTGATATCATTTCATTTCATAATTAGGAATTTAATTAAATATTTATCTCCTAATAGTATTTCCTTCTTATTTGTCACTAAATCATCGTAATAGTATTATTGATTCAGTTATATCAAAATTATTTTTAAAATTGAAATATCTCGAATTCGACTTCTTATCAAAATTAAATTTATTGAAAAAAAATTATAATTTGATTAAAAAATGTTGATTGAAACATTATGTCAAATTTCCACTAACTATTTTTTTTGGCAGGATTTGGTTTAAGTGACATAATTTGATATATTCTAATAAAGTTAATTTATACGGTTAAAAAAAATAACTAAAGTGGTTTTGATAACACCATTCAGCACTTAAAATTAAAATTTTCAGCACTTAATCGTTTTAAATTTGTTTGATAACTACATCTTAAAAGTATAAATTAAGTCAAAAACTACTTAAAATAATAAGTCAAAATTTTTAACTTAAAATTTATACTGAATGTAATAAGTGATTAAATTTTTAAAAATTTTTACTATTTAAAAATTATATCACTTATTTTATTCAGCACTTAAAATTCAGAACTTAAATTTTTAGCACTTAATTTTCAGTTTTACCAAACACCACCTAATATTAAAAAAATATAAGTAAATGTCACGTATGAATTTCGACGAGCTAAATGCCGAAAAATTATCTCAGGGACAACCGTTGTAATCAAATTGATGTTAAATGATTTTAAAGCAATAAATTGAAGTTGAGAGATAATAATACATTATAATAATAAGTTTAAAGACAATGAGTGCAATTTATCCTGAGTTATTCAGGGCTGATCTTGTCTCATTGCTCCAGTTAGTTGCCTTCTTGTAGCGTATGATGCTTTTTCTTTTGAACTTCAAAGCTTGGATAGTTCTTATTCTGGTCTTTGAATTGTCATTTTTATAACTTCTAAAACACCATATATCCCTTACAGAAGGATGAACTAAAAAAATCTCATTTGTGCAAAATAATGAAATCCATTTTTTTTTGGCAATTCACTTGGATCGGAATCCTTTTGTGACCTAACTATGTCATGGTGGCCCAATAGTGCTGGCCCAAGAGGCCTAACTTTTTTATATAAAATCACGAGCAAACTGCACTAAATATAATTTTTTTAAATTTAAATTTTTAAAATACTCTTTTATTTTTTAGGTTTTTAAAAATATATATATATATTTTTATATATTTATAATATACTTTTGATATACTTATAATATATCTTTAAAAGTGAGATATTTTTGAAATAGAAAATTTAATAAATGTATTTTTTTTTTAAATAAGGAGAGTATTATTTGTAAAAATTTAGACTTTTAAAAGTTTCTATAAACTTAATAAATCATTAATAAATATTAAATACATGTAAAAATATAAAAATTATATTAAATTTTATAATATCACTGTTCAATTGCAATTCAATGCAAGTCACTCAATTTTTTTTAGGTGATTTGAAGTATTCAGAAAAAAAATGACATTTGAATTGGTCTGAATTGGACAGAGTGGAGGAAATAACTGTTTTTTGTTTTAGTGACTGGTATGAATTTGCTAGGCTACTCACCGGATAGAAACAACAAATTATTAGGTGATTTGAAGTATTCAGACAAAATTAACATCTGAATCGGTCTGAATAACTGTTTTTTGTTTTGGTGACTGGTATGAATTTGTTAGGTTATTCTCGACATCCATTCTTGATAGAAATTGACATCCATTCTAACAAGGTTTGACTTGTTTTAGGGCTGAGCTCCTGTCTAAAACGATTAATCCATATTATTTAAATAGTAACTAATTGGATTTTATAAATTGTTTTTCACTTTATTTCCTAGTCGATGTGTAATCAGCTCTTGTTTGTGACGTGCTAACTTAACCTAACATTTGAAGTTGATATCTCAAAGCTCACAACTCTCTTAATGCTGGTCATTACATTTTTTTTTATTATGATGTAAAAAAAAATAATGCACTTTCCTTTTTAAGTTAAATTTATTTTTATATTTCCAAATATATTCTTTAATACACTTTTTATTAGTAGGAATGATAATTTTATCTGTCCTGCTGAATACCTGATCCATTTAAGGGCTGAAATATTAAATGGAGTAGGACATATTTTATAATTTGAACTCAAATTGGATTCAGGTAATAGTATAATTTGACCCGAATCTGAACCCAAATTGATTATATATTATATGTATTTTTAATATATATATATATATATATATGATTTATTATTTTTTTATTTATATTTTATTTTTGATGTGAAATATAAACTATATTGTATGGATATGTAAAAATAATAATAAATTATATTTCACATCAAAAATAATATATAAATTAAAAAATAATATATATATATATATATATATATATATGAAAAATAACAAAAATAAAAAAATAAAAACAAGTATTACCCTACTCGATATTTTTAAATGGGTCGAATTCGAGTTTTGCAAAACTAGCTCTAAATTTGACTTGTTGTCATTCATGTCTATTAGGCACATCATTCTAGAATAATTAATGCTATTAGTAGCATTACAAGGGTAAAAAAGTAAAAAAATTATAATCTATATCTATATAAATCATGAGTCAATAAATTATTAAAGCGAAAATTCGGCACGTATGATTCTTAGATTTTAAGAATAGTTTTAAAATTAACTTTTGGTGAAGTCACGTCAGTAAAAGTATATTAAGCCACTCTATCATATTTTTATAGATTTCAATTAATATATATATATATATATAATTTTTTTTATCATTCTTTTAATTAGTTAATCTATATATAATAAACTTAGCCCATAGATATATATTTAATTTCATAATATTCAAAATTATAAAAATATAATATTTAAATTTAATTAAATAATAATAATAATAATAATTTACATATGTTAAAATATTTTAAAAATATAATAAAAACTCGTGCAAAGCATGGGCTCACGACTAATTTTTAATTAATATTTGTCTTAAAATAAAAATAGACTATTATTTGTAAACAATTGGAGTATTAATTTTTATTTTATAAAAGAAATTATTTCTCAAAATTTTGTAGTCATCAACCATGGGGAAATAATTAATATGATAGTTTATATTTCATTTTGTGTTTTTATATTCATCAATAGCACAAATAAAATAAAATAAAAATACATACTTATTTGTTGACTAAACTCCATAAATACCTTAACACGTTATTCGATTAAATTGGCTATATATAATTGCTAACTATGTTAACAATTTATGCCATAATTGATAAAATTTAAAAAATGGCTACTACTAACAATGTCGTGTTTGTTTGTTTTTTTTTTTTTTTGAATAGATTGAGAAAATTTTATACGTATATTTTCTTTTTGTTCCATAAATTTTTTTCAATTTAATATATGAGCTTTTTGTTCCATAAATTTTTTTCAATTTAATATATGAGCTGATGAAAAATAAATTATCTCATATTATTGATATAAGAGTTATTGTATGAATTTAAAGGGCAAAATTTGTGGATAAAAAAAAAAAAAAAGGTTAGATACTTCTTGAAGCTGATCTTAGGAGGAGTCTCTGATCTCTAAGTCAATGAATTGGAGATAATATAAAAAAAAAAAGAGTTTTTAAATAGAAGATTGAAGAGAAGAAAAGCCCTTTTTACCTTTTTCTTTTATTTAATTGTAGAGGAAAAATAAGGACTCAATGTACACGTATTATGTAGCTAGCTACTCGACTCCATTTTTAATATATCAGAAGAAAAATTGAGTGACAAAAGATAAACTACTAGAAGGGCATAACATTGTGTGGGAGATATAAAAGCCACGCTCTACATATTCTGGAAACAGCCAATGACACCACCAATTTTACCTCTTTTCATTGTTCTTTAATCACTATTCACCACTCTCTTATCTCTACCACATCTCTTATTGTTCTCTCAAATTCTCAGTACTGCTCGTAGAAAAAGAGAAAGAAAATTAGGTGCTGGGAAAAATGGTCCTGCAAGCACCCACAAGGCTTCAAGCTCCAACGCCTTCAATTTTATCTCCAACTAGCAGTAATGCTGGCCTCAGAGCACCATCTGATCGTTTTGCTTTCAAATCCTCTTTCTTTTCTCCATCAATTCATCTCTTATTGCTTCCTTCTAATTACCAGCCTCTTGCATCTGCCACTCCAAGATTCTCCATGCGTGTTGCTTCCAAGCAAACTTATATTTGTCGTGATTGCGGGTGCGCTTAGATATTCCAATTCTTGATTCAATTTTTTTTTTCTTTTTAAAGATTGAATTCTCATAATTTGGTATTATTTTCTCATAATTGCAGATATATTTACAATGAGAGGACTCCTTTTGATAAATTGCCTGACAAGTACTTTTGCCCTGGTAGTATTTACTATTCTTTAATTTCTTTTCATTTCTTGTACTTTCCTTTAAGTGATTTTTTTTTTGCCAAATTTTCCTTTAAAGTGATTATGTGAATTTTTTTCTTTCTTTACATTTGACAACTTCTATGGGTAATAAAATAAAGTTTGGTGGTGGGTACTGGGTAGCATAAGAAGCCTAATTTCATTGGTTGTTGATTAGGATTAGATACAAAATGTTGGATACAAGTGGATAGCTAGAAAGAAGAACTAAAGGGAAAATTCTAATGGTAAGAATTGACTATTTGCTTTGCAGTTTGTGGTGCTCCTAAAAGGAGATTTAAGCCATATGCACCTTCTGTGAACAAAAATGCTAATCAAACAGATATTCGAAAGGCACGCAAAGCAGAACTCCAGAGAGATGAAGCAATTGGGTATTCATAATTTTAAACGATAGTGCTTGTGATTTTTTTTTTAAAAAAAATTTTGGTGAGATTCAGCCTCTTACATTATCGAAAATTTTGCAGGCGAGCATTGCCAATTGCAATTGTTATTGGAGTTGCAGCCCTTGCCGGTTTGTACTTCTACCTCAACAGTACCTTTCAAGGTTGAATCTTGGCAATTCTACATAGGAAATATGGCAGGTGTTTTTGTGTGAATGCTTGAGTTCATAGAACAGAGCAAATTCTTGTAATTTGTATTCCATTCGGGGAACATTCCCCATTTTATTCAGAACCCTTTTTCTTTTGACTTTGTTCCAAGATTCAGTAATGCGACCTTCAAATAATTTTGAGCGATAATCAAAATTAAAGATTTCCAGGTTCCTAATCTTGGTAAACTGGTGATTTACGAAAGCTCATCCCCGCTGAGGAAAATAGGATGAGTGAAAGTTGGTTAAAGATTAATCATAAAGACCATGACTAATGCTGCTGCATTCTACGCCAAAGCCGTGCTTATGATTTCGCCAATGTTACAATCACTCGAAATCCAACAAAACTGATGGAGAACATGCTCTTATTGGTTAGAAAATGGTAATTTCATAAAATAATTTAAGTTGGAAACTTTATACATGGTTATATATGTAGCATGTAATCATTCTTGCAATACAAAAGACCCTTCTATTCTTTTCTCCAACTGTTGAGGAGGGAAATTCAAAGGAGAAAACAAGTCATTAACACTGGAGGCTGGTGCAGGCTTGAACTCATAAGGTCCGTCCTTCACTCCCCAAACCTGCAACCGCAGAACAGATCTTTCAAACTGATAGAACAGAGAAATCTTAACAAATAAGGCTAAATAAGGTTTTTCTTTCATTTTCAAATAAAATTATGCTAGACCAACGCAAGACCATGAACCATGAAACTGACCTGATTTCCATCATCATCATAGCCCCTATCCCAGGTATGTATTTCATTGTTCTTCAAAATTGCAAGTTCTGAAGTACAGTAAGTTGCTCCGCCCTGTCAGAAAGATTAGTAATTACTAAAATTACACTTGTCCCCGTTGTTGGAAAACCATCTATCTTCAATATACAACTCCCCATATATATGCAGAAAACACACAAAGGCTTGGGAAAAGCAAATACCCATGAATTTGGGAATCCGCCAGGGGGAGTAGAACCTTCATATAAACAGCGTTTTCCACGGTCACAGCGTTTAAGATGTATTGTTGTCAGATGTTCTGCAATGTCCTGCAAACATACAACAATTGAAGAAAGTAAATAAGAATACTCTAATTTTATCATATTCATTGACAGAATAAAAATGCATCCATTTTGATTAGGCAGGACGTCACATAGGTTAGCATTCATAGTCATTCGCTGTAAAATATTTATGCTTGAAGTTCAATTATTGAACCTTGAAAATGCCTACTAACCAGCATTTACCTAAACCAAAAGCCGAGTGAAACTTTTATGGACTTAATCTATATATTCAACCACTGCAGCATTCTGATGTGTTTCGATAAATTATCAAGAATGAATGAATCAGATTCCACCATCAATAAGTCTCAAACTAAACAAAAGAATAATCATCAGTAATGTACATTTGCTGGTGGAAACTAAAGATTACAGTGTTGTGTGTGCGAGTGTGCGTGAGAGAGAGAGCTTGTCTCTTTTTTGTTTAGACAAAAATAATAATGATAATTAATAAGTACCATTGGATGTCAAGTGCCAACCCATAAAAAAAAGGTGATCTATAAATATGATAAGTAATCTTCAAAATAGAAAATATTCATCCACAAAATAGTTGTGCATACCAAAGAATATATAGTACAAACCCATCAAACCCATCTATCTTTTAGATTAACAAGAGAAGAGAACCCTTCTCCTGTTTCTTTCCCTCCATAGCAATCGAAAGATGGCTGGAGGAATTAAGGATAAAAGTATCCCTCCTATTCTTCAATTTACATGCAGAAATCATTTTTTCCAATGTCAATAACAGAGATCAATTCCCTCAACAGTTTGTTGGCAGGTTTTTACTTCCTAGTATTGTTTTCCCAGCCAAAATATCTGACTCTTTGCCAATTGCCAGTAATGTGAAATTTTTTTGATAAACCAAAGATCTCTTAGCCTGCATAATTTGCTTTCATGGTTTCTTTCTTTTTGTCTTTCCCTTTCTTAACAAGTATGCTCGTGCTATAATATTCTTTGAAATAAAAACTATTTCTAAAATGAAAAGATTCTTCTATCATTTCACTTGGATATATAGTAAGAACAAACTCGGAAAAAAAAATGTGGAGTGGCAATAGACAGGAGAGGTTGTGAAGGCAATCCAGGTACCTCTAGGTATTGATAGTCCATATTGGTACACATCAAAGATTACAATAAGGATAAATATTCTAAGAATCTTCCAATTTATCGATTTCTTAATGACTCCTTGAAAAGTGCCCCATAATGGTCCAGAAAGAGAAGAATGTGCATATGGGACACCCATAGGATGGTACTTGTAGCATGCATATCTAATTTTGGTCTAATATTGTATATTTTAATAGTTAAAGGATTTAAATTGAGGGGAAAAAAAGTTTTAGCCCTCAATTGAGTTTTTGCTATTGGTTACTTCTAAGGTATTTGTCCCAGTGATTAAGATGCAAAGACTTCTATTCTAAGGTGTTGAGTTGCAATTGCAAGTGTAAAATTACTTTCAAACTCGAAAAAAGTATTGCTATAGGTAAGCTCAAACCAATCTAAGATATACAGTGAATTTACAATTGACAATGTTGTCAAAGTCTGAAGTAAAAATCAGCAAAACCAAATAATTCATGATGATGAACTGAAGTCAAAAACCCGAATGTGTCTAGAAGGCTTACACCAATAACTTCTTCTGGCAATGGACGCTGATCCTTTGGGCGATCACAAAAATTTTTATACTCTTCTGCATCTCTAATGGCATAAGAACTCACCTGCCAATCAATGGAGGAATGAAATAATTTGTGCATCATTCAATGTGTAGAGAAAATTTCTCACACTGACTCGAAAAGAAATGGGAATGAGACAAGAATTTAAACCCAGCAAGCAATGGGCGTGGGGAAAAAAAAGCTATGCATAAGAAGGCTATAATTAATAACTAGTCCAGAAAAAATAAAAATAAATACATTACAGTTGTAGTAATAAACAAGGAAGAACAAGATTTTTACAATGTAGCCACACATGATGCAGTTTTCACCAATTTTATTACATGTGCTAAGAAAACTAGCAGCAATGAGAAGAAACCATTGTAGGTCCTTGCAATATGTCTGAAAACCATGTTTCCTAGCATAAACAAGTGGTTACATTCACAAAACCAGCAAAAATATAAATAAATATATTCTTGGCCACCATTCATTGATGTCATTTCCTAGATTTACTAGATGAATATCAAGTACTATTATAATCAGAGTTCAAAGGGCTTGAAGCAAATATTATGAATAGAATAGCATGAACAACAAGAAGAGATCTTTCATAGAAATACTTGATAATAATATTGAGAACAGTAATTAACTAATAGCATTCATGATATTAAGGCTATTGCAATTTGATTCCTTAGGATTGCACCCTAAGATGTGAGGGAAAGAGACATTTTCAAGTACTTGATTCACAACACAGGCCAGTAGGTTATCCATTATTATGCTCTTATAGAACCACCAATTGCAATAGAAGCTCACCTCAACATCACATTTCAACTCCTTGGGACAAGGCTTCACCATATAAAACCTCTGCAACCATATAATTTTTTAGAAGTTTTTATAGCAAGAGTGTCACTAAAACAAAAATCTAAAAAAAAAATGGCCATAAAGTTACACAAAATAACAACTTTTCAAGTTCAGAACTTAACACAAAAGCATGGCAATGGGGAAGATTACCTGCCGAAAGGGCTTTTGAGGAGTCCTCCAGAATGCCTAATAATAGATAGATAACTCTCACAAAAATGAAACATATAAACTGAATTTAAAAAATGAAAAAAAGCAGTAAAAGGCAGTGAATTAAACTAACTTGTTCAAAATATAAAACCTTGGAACCATCAACCATTTCCGCTGCCGGACATGTAAGCATTCTGCACATAAAAAATCCTAAAACTAAAAATATTGAAAGTATTCACAGCAATCCACCATCAAAGCGAAATTTGAATTCTGGCTCATCGCTTAATCAAATTTCACTCAAAATCACAAGGGAAAAAAGGAAATTGAAAGAAGTAAAAGAGTACCTAATGTTGAAATAATTATCGGGATCTCTGGATGCTTGTTCTCTGGAGAACTAACCCAGCAAAATTAAATTAACACTAAAATTAGATAAATAAAGCAAGTGGGGATGAACCCAAAAAAGGCAATAACATAATTTAAACGGTACCGTACCTTTTCGCCGCTGAGGGAGTGAGTTACAATTCGAGTATGGTCCCAACGAGTAGTAGACTTTGTAAAGCGTTTCACCAGAATCGCGCCTCCAATCAAAACCAGTGTCTTCACTACCAATCCTCGAGCTAGGCTCCATCCATTAGACTCCGAGTCTGAGCCGCTGGAGCCCATTACCATTTTGAGTGATTTTATATCGTCACCGGCATACAAACACCAACCAGCATCTTCTTCGCTTGAAAAATGAAATTAAAACGAACAGAGAGCAATCAATTGGCTGCAGATAGGTGAAGGAATGGAGACTCCAAAGTAAGTGTGTGTTTATGCGATTATTATTGTGTATTTGGATTGAAGATGAATCAGAGACTTGTCAGTTGTTCTAATTCCGAAGCCCAGTTGTCGATCGGAGTTTTGGGCGTTGAGTAGTGAAAGTGCTTTTGGGCTTTTTTATCAAATTTATCAGCCACTTCAAGCTTTTATTTTTCTTTACATTTTGCTTCCTTCTCTCTGTTTAGACAAGGGGATTAGCTGGGCCGCTCTCATCCTCTCATTTTAGGTCATAGAATGACGTTTATGCCCCCGCAAATACTGTCTTTCTTTCTCAATTTTTTTTTTTATATAGAAATTAGTACAATCCAACTTTCAATAAATTATTAGTATCATTGAGATTCATTGGTTATTAAATTCTAAACAATTAAAAAATATTTTAATTTTTTATACCTATCAACAAAAATATATAAGTAAATAAACAAATTTTAAATTATAAAAAAAATAAATAATAAATCATTTATTAAATGATTTGTATGTTACTTTTATAATTAATTATTTTAAAATTTTGATATATTATTATTATTATTATTTATATATACTAAAATGCTTTGTGAAATTACTATTTTTGGAATAGTGATTTCTCTAGTTTTTTATTTTAACATTTAAATTGGCTAAAAAATAGGCCAATATAATTTTTTTTTTTACACGAACCAATGTAAGTTTAGTTACTTAAAAAGTTTAACATAGGTGTCAAAGTTTTTTATTATTTGATTTTACTTTTAATAGATTATTTTCAGCCACTCAAAGATATTTTCATTTAATTAGTTTATTTTGAGTTTTAATATATTTATTTGTTCTTCAATCTCATTTTACTTTTTTTTTTATTATTTATCTTTGCTTTTATTATTTTCAAGTAAATTTATATTTTATTTTTTCTTTAAAAAAAATTAATAACAAATAAATATTTTTACTTTATCTTTTATATTCAAATTACTAATTTCAATTATCTTTTTAATTTTTTAGTTGAAATAATAAAATAAAAAATTAATTTTTTATCATTCATTTGACCAATAAATCCTCGAACCAATACAAAAAAAATATCTTAATATATTTAGAATATTTTATTATAAATGTTTTTATAATATATAAATATTAAAATTTTTAATATTATGTGTATTTATATATATATAATATCATCTCCTATATACTAATTATATTAATATATAATTTTTTTATTCACTTGAAATAATACAAAATATCACAAATTGCAAAAAGCGCGTTTACTTTGCTGTTTTGTTTCTGAATATGAATATAGTAGGCTCTAAAAGAAAAGAAGAATATCGTAAATTTTACAACTAATATGTATAATATTTTAATAATTATTTATTAATCCGTTAACTCCACTCTAAAACTCTAAACCAAACACCCTGTCAAGTCTACTTGACAGGGTTTTGGAATTTGATCTTTCATACGTTACTCGAAATTCTTGTGCTGTCAGTGACCAACTAACTTAGAATTTCGCATTTTCAGTAGAAACAGAAGATCAATTATCCATAGAATCCGCTCGTTTTATTTGAATGTGAAGCACAAGATTAATAATGAAAGAGTTCCATCACAGCCCCATATAATGATCATCAAACATTCCTTTCATTAAACCCCCAGAAGAAGAAGAAGAAGATCTACTAATCACAGATTGAATTACAGTGTTCTCCTCCTTAAAACAATAAACAGGAGCTTGCCACTTTTCATCTTCTAGCACTGCTCCCACCTCAAAAGTCATCACATGAAAACTCATCCCTACCACACAACACAACCAATAATAACATAATTACAAAGCTAATTAATTAACGGGTATTTAATTTTTATTGGTTAATTAAATTCCATAATTACCTGAGAAGAAGTCCCAGTGAACTGGTCTCTTAGTTTCAACGTCCTCATAGTACCAAATGAAATCCACCTTCTCCCATACGTTGCAGAGGAAGCCATCAATTCGCTGCTGACCCAGATAGGTAGCGTCTTCAAGAAAATTGGGTCGGAGAATACCCACCGGAAAATGCATCACTTTGCATTCTCTATTGGAATCCAAGGTGTAGTAATAGGAAGTGCCATTATCCCATTCAAGGTCATAAAGGAGCTTTCCCAATTGATTCTGGATAATATTGAAATTTCGGCCGTTTGGCCAGTCGTACCATAGGTCGGTCACCTGGAGCTTGCCGGCACTGTTGTTTATGAAGAGTATTGAGTGGAATTGGTGAGGCCATGCAGCTGGTGTTGGGTCTGCAGATTTTGATTTTACTGAGAAGACACTCGGGAAGGAGATTAAGACAAAAATTAGGAGACAGAAGGAAATGGGTTTCGCTGCAGAGGCCATTATTATCATCTACTCACCTCCAATTGGTTCAGTGCTTTATCCTCGAAAATTTTCTCTGTTTTCGGTTTAGGGCATCTCGTTATTAGAAATTCTATTTTCACCCAGCCAAAACTTACACTTAATTACACTATTGTACTGTGCTATTTTATTTTCTTAGTTTGTCCCCCACTTTGTGCAACAACTCTTAGGGATGGTAATTTAGTCCGTCCTGTTGGGTATTTACTCCGCCCTATTTCTAATGGGCGGATAATACTCACTTTATTTATTAAATAGGGTGGGATGAGTTTTAAATTTAAAATTCGAATCGAGTTCGAGACAAGACGGGTAATATTATAATCCGCCCCGATTATATATATAATATATATTATTTTTAATTTATAGTTTATTTTTTTATATAAAAAATAAATTATATTATATAAATATGTAGAAAAGAGATATATATTAAATAATTTTTTAAAAAAAATTAAAATAGGTAAATCCGCGGATACCCATCCTGTAACGAGACAGATATAGGTAATAGAAAACCCGCCCTACAGCCATCCCTAACAACTCTCAAAATATCAATAGAATCCTTATGAAAAAAAAAAAAAACTTTACCATCGGAGAGAGAGCAAAGCCAAAACATGCAACTTCATAAATAAACACTTTTCACATAATTTCTTCTAGCTATGGGGTTTGACTTGCAAATGGGCATGCGCCTACAGGCCAGGCTGCTAAATTTCTTTACTTTACTACAGCCAGCAGCTCTTCTATTCTCTTGTTTCATATCAAATTTTTTTTTGTTTTGTCCAAAGAAAATGTTAGTTGGTAATATTAATGGAGCTTTAAGCCCAGAAAAATACAATAACAGAATACAACTATAAGAAAAATCTAAAATAAGAGATTACAAATGAACCTAAAATTTAAAAAAAAACACACTCATTAAAGGATTTTCAACAGTGAGCTTAAGGCCCAATAAAATAATAGCCCATATACCAAAGAAATTATATTAAAACCTTTAAGCTTCACCCTCCCTACCAAAACCTTCTAGCTAAACAGCCAACTCTAACGTCGCCTGCCTGGCTGAGCAAGCCGCCGTTAGCCTTGAAGGACAGAAGGCCGCTACTGAGCACCGCAAGAGTGAAGAAGGATCTTCCCACCACATCTTGTACTTTCGGAGCTTTAAGCTTATCCACCACTAAGGATCTGAATCAGTCACACAAAGCCCTCCTTTCTTCAGCCAACACAACCATGGCCGGAAAGGAGTAACTCGTTGAACGAAAGCAACTACGTCCACCAAGAGAATATCCAAGCCAAAGCACAGATTTGAGACTCCTTCGCCAACTAACTCTTCCCCCTCCCCCCTTCTTTCTTGCTTCTACAAACTCCAAAAAAAAGAAAGTTTGAGAGAAAGCCGGACTTAGCCATAGTGTTGAACGGCATCACTGCCGTTAGAATCAGAGGCACAAAATCATATCAACATCAAAGGAAAAAAATCCCAAAAAAGGAAAGCCAAAACAGCCCATAAAATACAATAAACGGCCTTGTTATGAGAATATGACAATATTACATAACAAATTATATATTATTCTGCTTCATATAGTATAAACAATCAGCCCATTAATCTTCCAGCTTAACAGTGGGACAGCTACTGATTCCCAGCTACAGGGCTCCCAGGGCTTTTCTTGATATCATCCCACCCTCTTACCCATGGCTGTCCGGGTATTGCACGTGTCTCTGGAGCAGCATGACTGTTGAGGTTGTTCATGACCTTATCACGAACAGCAGAAAACACCTACAACAACAAATGTATATCATATAAGGATGCAGTATACGAAGGAAAGAAGGATTCAAGATGAAGACCACATTATTAAGTCAACTTTTAGATCATATCTCACAGGATTTATGCTCACTGCCTCTGGGGGTTGCTCCTGACCAGTTAACCACTTCCAAAGATCTGGATTTTCCTGCATGACAGAATCCACATATTAAAACAGGAAGAAAATATATTGGAAGAAAATCCTGTCTCATACTAAAACATTCATCAATAGAATAACAAAAGAAGTGTAAAAAATCTCTTTTATCACTAACTTTTATCTTTTTTTTAGAATGGCCTTTTTTCACTATCTTGATTTTACGCCAACATGCTATTGGAATCAAATATGCAAGATAAGGCAGATCCATGTAATGGTTTAGTTTTTCAAGATGGCCTACATCCCAAATGAAGTGCTTAAGCCTTAAGCAGAACCTTTTGCTTTCCCTATAGGATTATATCTTATGTGATTTGAAGACATTGCGGAAAATAATAAAGTAAGCATATTCTTAATTGATATGCAATTCACTAAACATGTATCCATTTACAGAATACTTTGGCTACTCTAGATAATTAAGCACAACATTGAGGTAAAGACTGAATCAACTAGATTTTTCATGATCCATCCATATCTTTGCACAGGACATATAATATAATCTAAACCCCAACACTCCAAGTGCAAGAGTAGAGTACAGCCTAAGCACTGAAAATGGTCATGTAATTAGATACATAAAGGCACAAACAATCAATTATGTGTGCATATACTCTCCAAGGAATTAAAAACCCACCACAAGCCTACATAGAATAAATATTTTAATGTCAAAATCAACTTTTATGTCTTGGTTCGGATGGGAGGAGAAAGAGATTGCAGCTAAGGGCTTCTGGCCCTAATGGTTATACAAGTTATTATTGAAATTAACGTTCTACTGAAGTCCATTAACCAACCCGTTGAAAAGGCACATCATATGAGAAAAGAAAAAAAAAAAGAGCAAATGGAGTAACACATCAGTTTCAGTTAATAATAACTAATGCAGAATCCCAAGTAAACGTGTGAATATCATGTGATTTTTGAGGTGTAAAACCACTTTAAAGATGGCCATTCTCAGAGTGAACTGTCCATTTGAGAACCTATATCATTGAAATGTGAAGCAGCTAATATTTCACAATCTACATACACCTATTTGAGTCTATTTGGAAAGGTGTACATTTGAAATGATGGTAGATTTGGATTTGTGTTTTAAGTTGAAAATCATAAAAATACTAACATGATGTCAAATTCAAATACATGAAATGCAGCCTTATACAGTTTGAGAAGACAAATGGAATAATCATAGTAAAATAAAAAGCACAACAACAAAATGAAAAACAAAGCTATTTTGATCAGAAAGCTAATAATCAAAGGATAAAAAAATTTACCAAGTCAAGAACATTAACAAGTGCCTTAATTCCATTTTCATCCATGGAAGAAATATGCTCTTCTACCCATTTGCCCAAAACCAAATCCAGCTCAAGGAACCCTCTCTGTCTGCTCCTATACAACAGCCTTTTTTTAACGCAGAGACAATCAAAACAAAACAGGATTATTAGGTTATGTTCTGCGCTGTACAACAAAAATTCTTAAAAAGGAGATAAAACCATAGAAACCTGTTAAATAAACGCCTTTTGCTCTCTACAGTGGAGAGGTCAATATCTAAAGATCGCGTCTCATTATCATTAACAGTTGAATAACGTGAAAACCAACCATATTGAGACCTGAAATTAAAATACACATACAAATTCAATAAAACAAATTTGTTATTACGATCAAATCAAGATATCGAATTGTATGGAAAAATTAGGCGGGTACCTGAAAGGGGATTCTCTGTGAATGGGAGAGATATAAGCAATCGAGCTTCGACTGGCTGTAGTGGAGTAATTGAGTACTACACGGTGGACGTTAACCAGAGCTCTTCTCAAGCTCGCCATATTTCTTGATCCGATTTCTTAATTCTGCAGCACTCAGGAGAGCAAAACCATAAGCAAGAAAGTGATGGGCAAGAGACGCAGTTTTTTGGGCTTTAAGATTAGCAGCCAGCAGACCCTCGTTCGGGTTGTGGTATCGTGGCCTTATTTGATCCACAAAGTAATAGGTCCGATTCAGATACAATCTCCCTCTGGCAGGTGCACCGAATCAAGTGAGGGAGGCAGAAATTTTACGGGTTAGATTAGAAAAATATAAAAATAATATAATATAATCAGTTCTAAAAATAAAAATGTAAAATAAAATTATAAAGTAATAATAATAATTTCATAAAGGCTTCAAAAAAATAATAATAATATTTTCATAACAGTCGATAAATTAAAACAATTACATTATAGCATTCTCATTTTATTCTTAATCTTTTGAAACCGTTGCATAATAATTTTATTATTAATATTTGCGAATACATTTTTTTTTAATGTAAATTACCAAATAATCATTCAATATCATATCTCTCATTATGTTGAGATAACAAACCAGTAAAAAAAAAGATTAAAAGAAAACAATTCTAAAACTAAATTTCTTTACTATAACTCATCTCATTGATATAACGAATAAATAAATAATCATTGATGTAACAAATCAACAGATAAATTAAAACTAATAAGCTATATTCTCAATTCTTTTAGCCAAAATAAGAAATTTTTGCTCCCTAATTATTGATATTATAAACAATCAAAGAAATTAAAATAAACCCAACAAAAAAATATTATATTTACCTTAAAACTCTCATATTTGTTTTTAACAAAAGGTTGATTTTATGATGAATTGATTATGGAATGAGAAGATAGAGATTTTAGAATAGTGGAATAGAAATATAAAATAAAAAAAGCCAAAATAAAAAAAACAAAGGTAAAGACAAAAAAGAAAAAATAAATTAAGAATTTTAAAATAACTATAATAATCCTAATATTTTTTAAAATTTCAGGGGTCAAATGCCCTCTTAGACTTTACATAAGTCCGTCTCTGATTAAAACTAGGATGTTACTTTATTTTTCATATTTTTCCTCTTAAAGAATATAAAATTTAAATAGGAAAAAAAAACACATTGTAATGGATACAATTTGTCAAATTTAAGTATTTTAAAATTTGTATTTTTTTCTAATATTGAAAATAAAATTTTACATCAATGTGATCGCCTTCTAAAGTGATGTTACCTGCAAACACTATTTCTTTGCGACTAATCGTACGCTGTTATGCTCTATTTCTATATGACTAATATCACATTAGTCATATTATCAACGTTTTGCTATTCTTTGGCAAAAAAAAAAAAAAAGTTTTGCTATTATTTTTTTATTTTTTTATTTTCAGATACCCTTGCTTTTGCTTGTGATTTCGTTAAGAAGGGAAGGCCATTAGAAAGAATGACATATTTGAACTTGCACAATTATTTGCTCTCTATATAGAAACCTTAGAATGGTCAAGCAAAGCAGATTTAGCCGACATTACAAATTATTGAATGATTTGTTATTATTTTGTACCTTCAGACAAAGAAAAGGCAAGCCTCAACTTGCTATGATCAATACATTCAACATCATATCATACTCCATTTTTACAACTACTGAAGCCTTAAACCGTGAAGCCAGAATCTTTTTCTGGGTCTCATTTCCATGGAAAGAAAGAAAAATAAAAGGAAAAAAAAAGTCTTCAAATACTAAGCTGTCTTTAAATCTACAAAATGATGGAGAATTTTCACTTGCATTGTATACAGAGCTTGAATGACAACACTGATGGCAGGAAAAACAATTAAAAATAAGAATAAAAACCTGAAGGGGAATACTCTCCACTTCATCTACTTTAAATCTCAAGTATTTGGGCATTTGAGGGCAATCATGTGCTCACAAAATGTTAATTAACTGGCTTTAAGCTTTCCCCTTTGAATGTTACAGTTCTGTTTTCAATTAAGGAGACAAGAACTCGTTCACAGACCTTATAATAGGTATCGCCATAATTTCCTCAGAAGTTTATTTCGCGTCTTTCTGCAAAAAATTTTCCTGATACTGCCAGGTCTGGGAGCAAGGCAAGCCACACTCCAGTATCAGCCCCGTCGCCAGCTGATACATTACCAGCCCAACCTGTCATGGCAGTCTTTACCCAGCCTGGACAGTAGCAGTTGATATAGATCTTCTGACCTTCCGGCAGGTTTGCCAGTTCCTTACTCATTAACCTCGTGAAGGCATTAACTGCAAGTTTTGAAACTGCGTAGTCAGTGAAATTCTGAGGCCACCCACCTGATGTCCAAGTGCCATCTTCTGCTTGCTGAAGGAAAGTAGACAGAGTACTATCAATAAGTTCCTCTGATAGTGTTTCTAGGTTACTTAATTGTTCCCTCAAAGTTGCATCTGCAATTCTCTGTCACAGGCAAGTGAACTACAGTTAGCTTAATAGGATCAATAATTTGTATTTAAAAGCATAAAACAAACTAGTACACAATCTTTTCAATTTCTTATTTTTTCCTCTCCTTTTCTCCCTTCTCTAATGCGCAAAGGAAATTGAGCAGTAAGCGATTCATAAAACTGCAGGGTTTTCCTGTTTCTATCTACTACAAAAATTAACAGAAATGCAAAAACCCATGATTAGAATGTGCTTGAACTTCTAATTCCCTAATAATTATTAAAAGCTATGTTGCACATATATTAAAGCACACAAGATTCTTCCCCAAAGCAAGCAGGTTATGTCTTGTAAATAAAATGGGTACAAGCAGATCAGTAAATGGCTCCACTTCAAGCCTCATTAGTAATAAATTACATTAGCAAGCATTAAGGAAAAAAATAGTATTATAAAGTAATAATAATAATAATTGCAATAACAACAATAACAATAATAATAATAGAGCCTGCATGACACCATGACTGAGAGAAACAAATCCTATTTCTTAGAGAGTGGGATAAGAGACATGAAAGTATTTCTTACATTTCGTCTGCCACCAAGTTTACCCAGCCGCGAGCTCACACAAACAATTCGAGCACCTGCAGCAGAATGTCTCATCAATGGAATCAACGCTTTAGTCAAATTTTTAGTGCCATAATAATTGGTATTAATAACCATACGGGCAAATTCAACAGAATTATCAGACCCAACGTTGTAATTAACACCTGCATTATTCACCTGCAAAATATAAAGTTGCATAAACACATCAAAGAAATTTAAGATAATTCCTAAGCTAATACCATTAACAAAAAAAAAATCAAAATCAGAGAACAACAAAATTTGGTCTAAAATTGGTGCTTAGAGTGGCCAATTTACCAGAATATCTATACCACCATAAGTTTGTTGTATCCATTCAGTAAATTGTCTGATAGATGCAGCATCTAAGATATCAAGTTGATGGAAGACCACACTCAGTCCTGATTCTCGCAACACATTAGCAGCTTCAAGGCCAGCACCGGTTTCTCTTGAAGTTAATACAACCGTCAATCCATGATCTGCGAGTTGTCTTGCAATCTCAAATCCAATTCCCCTGTTAGAACCCGTCACCACCGCAATAGTTGACGATGACCACCACCTACAAACATTTCCCCAAATAAAAATTACATTTTAGATCCGAGCCCAAAAAAAAAAAAAAAGGGTACCTTTGGTGATCGGAGTAGGGAATGGTTCGGAGAAGGGAAATCTCTTGGAGTCGCCTTTCTCTTCTTTCCTTTGCTCGCTCTTTACTTCCCATTTTCTTTCTTTCTGTGCTAATTTTTGATTAATTGCTCTCCGTTATTCTTTTGTTATTTTCTCTGTATCGAGCTTTGAGGAAGGCGGTGTCTGGTCAAATTCCAATAGCTAATTTTTAGGTCAAATTTGCGAGTTTTGAGTGCCACTGCCTTATTCTTAGCCATGAGATTTTTTTGGGCTAGTTTTCATGAGAATTTGATATGTTTTTAGTCGATTCAACCTTATTATTTTCCCTAAATCCTGCCTTGAACGAAATCAAATTAGATGGTTTGTTTTTCATTTGTTAATTAAATTAAAATATAAATATTTTTAGTTAATTAGATTGTGTCTAAATTTCATAGCTCATAATTCCATAATTTTGAAGTTAGAAGACCAATCTTATAGCAACAAGTAAGAGATAATTGACATGTGACATGTCAACTATAATTATAATTAGCTCTTAACTTAATACGGCTTAGCTTATTTTTAAGATCTTAAACGAGTTAAGTTTAGCCTCAAGCCCTCAACAATAATTGGGCTTTTTTTCTCTTTAAAAAAAATAGTTGGTCTTATTAAAATTTTAACTAGTTGTGAGTACGCCTATTACACAGGTTTCAATTATATTTTTTATTTAATTTATATTTTTTTATAATATTTTAAGATATACAAATTATTATTGTTATTATTTTATTAATTTTAATTATTAATATAAATAAAATATATATAAGCCAAATTTATTATATATGAGCCTAATTAAAAGAAAATTATATATATTGATCTGAGACATATAAAAAAATAATAATGTGACTTTATCAAAAATTAATTTTAAATCATTTTTAAAATATAAAGTATGACACGTTAATTTTTGCCTTAATAATTTTTTAATTATTATATATGTGTGTGTCTGTGTGGAGAGAGAGAGGGAGAGAGAAATGTGATTCTAATTATTTTATTTTATAATTTCAAATTATTAATTAAGATTTAAATGTATACTAATTTTCAATATAAAATATAAATTTTTCAAATTTGTGAAACACAAATATATGAAAAAAAATATACAATGCTATATATATTTGGTGAAAGGATATTGTGTTGATTTCAATTAACAAAATAGATTTATTAAGCATCTTATTTATTAGAATTTAATTTTTGATACTAATGGTAGGGGTGGCAATTTGTATTAGTGAATCGTGTTGGCCTACATCTATGATACAATAAAAATCAACACGAATACGATACTATTATTTTATCGTGTTAAAAATCTAAATATAAATACGATCCATTTAATTAATGGATAACACGACACGACACAAATAACACGTTTAAAATTTTAAATTAATTAATTTTTTTAATATTTAAAAATTATCAAATTTACTAAATTAATTCTTATTAATTTATATTATTACATAAAATATAATTATATATAAATTTATAAAAAATATTAAAAGTAATATTTATATATACATATTCTAAAAGTTATAATATATATTAGGTTAAATGGGTTAAATGTATCGTTTTCGAATTATCGAGTTAACTCGTGACACAACACAATTATTTTCGTGTCACAGTTGAGTCAACACGAATACGATAACTTCTGACTCAAACCTATTAATTTTGTGTTGAGTTTGTATTGTATTATCGTGTCGTGTTTTATATTGTCACCCCTACTAATGAATTAAACTAAATACGAATGGGTGTTGTTCTAAAGGGAATTATGGGTGTGCTGGTGGTGGGGTGTCTTTCGCAATAATGATGGGGATTGGTTATGGGGATTTTCAGTTAATATTGGGCATTGCTCAGCAGTGGAGGCTTGAGTTATGGGCTGTTCTATGAGGGTTATTGATTGCACAGGATAAAGGATTCAACCAGCTGGTTTTAGAGGTTGATTCCATGATGGTTGTCAAGTGGATCTCGACGGCGGAAGAGTATGATGCCACTGTTCCAATATAGTCCATGCTTGCAAGCGAATAGTGAAGCAGATTCCTTATGTGCGTATTCAGCATACTTATAAGGAAATAAATTTTGTAGTTGATTGGCTTGCCAATACGTCTTTAAAGCTGCCCAGGTGTTACAAATTTTGAGCTCCCTCCATTTGGGTTAGGACTGTAATCGAGCTGAACTTTAACTTGTTTAAACTCAGCTCGATAATTTTTTTTTTTGAATTCGAGCTCGAGCTTTGAATCGAGCTTGAAAATCATGTTCAAGTTCGATTCGTTTAAACTCGAGTCAAACTCGGCTCATTAATAAATTATCTCGAACTCGACTCGTTAATAAATTATAATTGAGTTAAGTTCAAACTCGACTCGTTTATAACTTATCAAAATACCCAACTTTCTAAATATTTATTTCTAATAAAATAACTATAACAAAAATATTTAAAACTAACATAAAAATAAAAGTATCTAATTAATGGGAAAAAAAAAACTCAATCATAAAATTGAGTATTACATGTATACAAATATATTAATTAATAAAAAATATATTTTTAAAGATTAAAATATTAAATTATATAATAAGAAAATATTAGATTATATTAATCAAAAGTATATATATTTTAGTTAAATTGAATTATCAACAAATTTATAGAAATATTAAAATATATTTTTTAGAGTATTAAAAGTATTAAGTTAATAATAATAATAATCAAGTTGTTTACAAGCTAATTAATAGAGTTATTAGTGAGCCTATTTATGAGCATGTTCACTTTGCTCGAGCTCGATTCGTTTATTTATCGAGTTTTAAAGTAAGGCTCAAATTTAGTTTGATTATAAAACGAATCGAACGCAAACGAGTTTTTATCGAACCGAATACTAAATTACTTGCGAACGGCTCAACTCATTTACATTCTTAATTTGGATGGAGTAAACTCAAGATGATGTAATGAGTGTCTCATAGCATAAGAAAGTCATGGTCTAAGTCTCTTTGTTTATGGATTTTACCCTCCCTTATAACAAAAAAATAATAATAATAATTTTTGAGATTAGTATCTAAAAAATAATTTAATCTAGATGAAAGTATAAGCTAATCTTAGGACATTTTTTACCATCTATATAAAGAAAAAAAAAACATTATAATCCAACTTTAAATATGTTTAATTAATAATGATTTATTTCATATTAAACCCACTAACCGTAATTTTATTTTCCGTGTTTTATGAACATAACTATTTTTTTAATGAATATTTAAGGCACCTAATTTAAATTATAAATCTAATCAATTAAAAAATTATATTTTATTAAATTAAAATCTTACAATTAAAAAAAATTAAATAATATAAGTGTATAACTGATAATAAATAATAATAAACAAAAGAAAACTCAAGCATTCAATTTCATTTCAATTCAAATTTATATTTATATCACTGGTGTTTCAATTTAATAGAAAAGTGAAATTATTTTAAAAGTGAATATCAGAATTCAAATATTATTAATGTTAAATTTCTCCTCTGAATATTAAAATAAAAAAATATTTTCATAATTCTATCCAAACGCACTTAATGAAGCAAAAAGAATATCCTATTAAAAGAAAAAACAAAAATAAAAGAATCTCACACGTTAACTCTTTCTTAAAAATAAAAGAATCTCACACGTCAATTATTTATTTATTTATTTGTTTTTTAATGGTAAGTTTAAAATTTTTCAAAAATTCAATACACTATCTTTATTTTAATTCACAAATTGAGACATACCCATCAATAGTATAGTAGCTTATAGCTAGTCAAACTTTTGCGAAAATTCGGCCATCCAAAACATTCCAAATCTGCTTGTCATCTTTTCTGTATTAGTTCACACCTAATTACATTTCAAATTTGGATTGGCATTAGGTGTCTTATCTTTTTGACAATATTAGGCGTTCTTTTATTTTTCGTACATCAGAAAATAACATTTTTGGACTTTTTGATATACAATTAGCCAACATTAAAAATAAAATGTTATTTGCCCTATCACAGTATCACTTCTCAAGTATGTATGTTTCAACCAGTGGCTTACCCTCCAATTTCCGAATTTTTAAACTTGAGGTCAGTTTCTAGTGATATTTATAAATAGATAATTTTATATTTTTAAATATTTTTTCTTTTCTAGTATGGAAAGAAATTGAATTTATATTTATTGCACAAATTATATATTATATGTACTTACTATTACACTATATTTTTATATATTTATATTTTTAAATATTAAAAATATCTCATTAATTAATATTTATATATATCAATTCAAAACTTGAAAAAATAAATTATTAATTAAAATTTGTTATCCATTATTTTCTTTTATAATTTGGTACCGATTAGTAGATGAATTCAAAATCTTTCAATTCTAAAAATGATTTTAATATCACTTAACTAAAAAATTATTATTTTTATTTTTATTAATTAATTTAAATGCATGAGATAATAACATAGTAATAATTTTTTTAAGATTATCTAGGAGTGTAAATGAGTCAAGCCGTTTGCGAGTGGCTCGGTGTTCAGCTTGATAAAAGCTCGTTCGCATTCGGTTCGTTTTATAAACGAGTTAAGTTTAAACCTTACTTTAAAACTCGATTAATAAACGAGCCGAGTTTGAGCAAAATTAAGCTTGACTCGATTAGACTCGTGAACAACTCGATTATAAGCTCGTAAACAGGCTAGCGAACAACTTGATTAATAGACTCGTGAACAGCTTGATTGTTATCATTAACTCAATAATTTTGATATTTCAAAAAATATATTTTAATACTCCTATAAACTTTTTGATGATTTAATTTGACTAAAATATATATTCTCCTAATTAATATAATCTAATATTCTATTTTTTAAAAATATTTTTTTATTAATTGATATTTTTGTAATACATGTGATACTCAATTTTATTATTGAATTTTTTTTTCACTAATTGGATGATTTTACTTTTATATTAATTTTAAGTATTTTTTTATAGTTATTTTATTAGAAATAAATATTTAGAAAGTTGAGTATTTTAATAAATTATAAATAAGTTGAACTCGAGTTCGAACTTTGCTCAATTATAATTTATTAATAAGCTAAACTCAAGTTGAGCTCGAGCTCGAGCTTAAACAAGCCGAGTTTAAACATGATTTTCAAACTCGATCTAAAGCTCAAACTTGAGCTCATAAAAAAAAAATCGAGTCAAACCTTAACAAGCTAAAATTCGACTCGGTTCGACTCGATTACACCACTAAGATTATCATCTAAAATAAACTTAACAAATAAAAATACTACTTTTTGTCAAATTTTCCTTTTCATGTATAATTTCTATTGTTTTCATACTCGGACCAGTTCGACTAGTTTAATCTAAAAAATTAAAAACCAATCCACATATCGGTTCGGATCATCTATAAATTGAGTATTTTCGTAAGGAGCGTTCGTAATATGTAACGAATGTTATTTTGTTATATGTCTGAAATTCTTGAAATTTAATTGACTGTAACGTTCGTTTAAAACATATAACATGCATTACCCATACATATCAGCAAATAATTGAAATTAAATTTTGTTAAATGAAAGTAACGATGATGAGACTCAATTTAATTAATTATAATATATTAAAAATTTATTAATTATTAATTATAATTTAATTAAATATAATATATACATATATAATAATTAAGTTTGTTTTAAATTTATATTGAATAATAATATGTTAAAATTTATGTTGGACATTATTATATTAAGATATAATATTATTATATTTTTTATGGATAAATTATTATTTAGTCTCTGAAATTTGATATAATTAACTAACTCGTCTCTATTGTTTAAGAAGCTAACTAATTAGTCCTTCAAATTTGATTCCGTCAGATTATTTAATCCATTCGTCCAGTTTTTGTACTTTTTTTTTGTTAAATTTATGAAAAATAACTAAAATGTCTTTGTATATATAATAAATATAATTTTAATTTTATTATTTAAAAAAATAAAAAATTCAAATTAATAAAAATAAATAATATTTATATAATTATATAATATTTATATTTAATATCATCAAATTATAAAATTATTTATTATTATATAATTATTATATATAATAAAAAATATTTATATTAATAAAATTAAATGATTATTATATAATTTGATTTTTTTGATTTTTAAATAATAAAATTATATTTATATTTAGAGAAGAGATCCACTTACACAAGTGTAAAACTATAAATTTTACATAATTTTTTAACCAATGATTTGTGTCAAATCTAATGGCGAATAACATATTTTTAATTAAATAACTTTGCAATCTATCTCCTAATTATAAAATAACAAACCTTCCTTTTATAAAATATTCTTTTTTATATTGCATATCTACCTATTTAATATTCCTTATTATTCTTAATATTTTATTAAGTTTAACTTTGGAGACTAATTAAATAAAAAATAACTCATAAATTAAAAAAAATTAATATATTTTACTTTCTCGTGGGAAATTAACGTCACCCATAGTATATTTACATCATGTTATTTTTAATTAACAACTACTACTCGTACAAACAAACTAAAGAGGAAAAAAAGCTTTTATTTTATTTCAATCCAAAATATTAGAAAAATATAAATTTTAAATTAAAAAATTTTGAAAAAATTATTATAAATCAAAGAATTAATAATATTTTGAAATGATAAACACACACAGCCTAAAGCCTAAGCCTCACACTTTACATAGTGTTTCATTTTTATTATTAATTTTTAATTAAAATTGTACTTAATTATCTATTATTCCACATCCACATTGAAAAAATATTAATTATATAGAAAAA
>CATKHJ010053223.1:0-10343 GCA_949750685.1 Vernicia montana
TCATATGATAAAATAATTAAATTATTTTCCTTTTGGATTTTAACCATGACATATTATTAATATTAGTATTATACAAATTATTAAATTTTAATGAAATTTTAAAATAATATTAATAATATACAAATTATTAATTTTTTTTCAAAATTTAACTTGCACTTACAAAGTTGCAATGTAATAACTAATTCAAAAATTAAATTTTACTTATACATTATTAAATTTGCTTAAAATGTGTTGCTAATTTAGTATCAAAGTATATAAATATATATCCTTTAAAATCGGTTCTAGTTTCGGTTCTTCAGCTCAGTATGGTTCAGTACGGTTCTCAGTACGGATAACTACTAATCTCCAGAACTGTACAAAAAAAAAAAAAAAAAAAAAAATTGGGACGGTTTGATTCGGAGAAAGTTAAATGGTCAACGGATATTTTTGTTTATGGATATTTTTTGTTCGATCTTTCGGTACGGTTCGGTATCTCCGAGTCTCGTGCTCAGCCCTAATCCTAATCAAACAAACATACATATTTAATGAAAAAATCAAAACAAAATATATAATAAAACATTATGTATTGTAAATTAAAAAATGACAAATTCTAATTTATTCGAGATTAAAGATAATAAATTTGATTAACAATAGTCAATAATTTTAGGGCAGGAAACTGTATATGATTGTGGAAGACGTTCTTCTTCAAAATATGGTTGTGGTTTCAAAATATTGATTAATGTTATTTTTGGGTTTTAGGTTTTTGAGGGATACAATTAGCCTTATTCAAAACTTGATGAGGAACAATTATAGGGTTGGCTCTAATCATCTCAGGATCCACCACTACCACTGGCTTTGGCTTCTTGCTTTGGTGTTTTTTTGTTGGCTTTTTAGGCCAATTCTCAGCAAGCTTTGCAGCTTGTTTCTTTATCTTCTTCTGATCTTTCTTTTCTCTGTGTTGTTGCAAATAATGGTTTCGCTGGGTCTTGTTTTTGGTGCCATCATAGGAGGAGGAGTTGTTTCCTTGTGAAAAAGCCATAAACAAATCTCTTTATTCTCTAACCAATTATTAGTAATCTCTCTGTTATAGATTAATTTGTTGGTCTGTATAGAAACAATTAATGCTAGATAACCTTTTAATATACATGTATTTCGTTACTAGCCCTTTCCGAGCTTGAATTTGACAAAAATGTTTTTTTTTTTTTTTTTAATTAATTAGATTGGACTCAGAGTAATGTAAGAAGTCACAATCTTCTGAGTCCTAGAAACTTTCTAGTAGAAACTGATTCTAGAGCCTGGAAAGCTAAAGCTCATCAATTAATTATGCTTGAATTTCCGACTAGAATTGTAAGTCATGACATCAACACTGCCTTGAAAATATCCTATACCTAAGCATTTTAAGCCAATTTCTGATTTTCAAAATTACATTTTGACATTTTCTTTAATTTTTAATTTTTTTTAATTGTTTTTTATAAATCATAATTTGAGAAAAATTAAAAAATATATTTTTTTTCCAAATCATAATTTTATAAATTTTAAATAAAATAAATATAATTTGATAAAAACAGTTTAACTACGATATGAATTGCAAACTTAAGCCTTTTTCCAAACTTGAATTGGAACCCCCAATTCTAAGCCTTTATTGCCTTTTTTTTTTTTTTTTTGCACGGAATCTAAGCCTTTATTGCGATTGGAAACATTGCAATTTGGCTAATATGCTAGAATTTTATTACTCAATTTGGCCTGGACATTACATATTAACATACCCTAACACAGCACTAGTTCAAGGGATGCCAAAGCATTATTTACCAACTTGACTGGCTCCGACGCAGCATAACAATTATGGTCACAGCTGTTTCTTTTCTTCTCAATCAATGATTTAACGTTGTACCCACCACACCACCAGCCAAATCAGATTTTGGTTTTCCCAACCATGACCTAAATTATTGATATTAGCTTGCCGTATAAAGAAGCAAAATCAAAGCCTTCAAAATAAAACTTCATTTCAATATTTATAGGAATGGAAATGAGAGCAAAGCCAGAATCAGAACATTAACAGAAATACAAAACAACTTTCTTCATCTCCCACATTACTATTATAACATATATATCTATATATATAGAAAAAGATTTTACCCATGTTCAATAGAATGCAGAGAAAACATATATTTAGGTATAATTGCTGTAAAAGCCTTAAAGGGACCTCTCGTATAGTTTATTACATCTCAGTCATCCCTTCCTCTTCTTCCTCATATTCCAGCTCCTCTTCAGCTGTAGCATCCTGGTATTGTTGATATTCAGACACAAGATCATTCATGTTGCTCTCAGCCTCAGTGAACTCCATTTCGTCCATTCCTTCTCCAGTGTACCAGTGCAAGAAAGCCTTTCTCCTAAACATGGCTGTGAATTGCTCACTGACACGCCTGAACATTTCCTGGATTGAAGTTGAGTTACCAATGAAGGTTGATGCCATAGAAAGTCCTTTAGGAGGGATATCGCAGACACTAGACTTGACATTGTTGGGGATCCACTCAACAAAGTACGAGGAATTCTTGTTCTGGACATTGATCATTTGTTCATCCACTTCTTTTGTGCTCATCTTACCCCTGAACATTGCTGAAGCAGTTAGGTAGCGCCCATGGCGTGGGTCTGCAGCACACATCATGTTCTTCGCATCCCACATTTGCTGAGTGAGTTCTGGGACAGTTAATGCACGGTACTGCTGGGAGCCACGTGATGTCAAAGGAGCAAATCCAACCATGAAAAAGTGCAAACGAGGGAAGGGGATGAGATTCACTGCAAGTTTCCTAAGGTCAGAGTTAAGCTGGCCAGGGAATCTGAGGCAGCAGGTGACACCACTCATGGTTGCAGAGATCAGATGGTTCAGATCGCCAACTGTCACAGATCCAACAAACCAAAGTTAATTTAGCACTTTCTACATTGATTAGAAACAGAATACATGAAAGCACTCGGGTAAAAAAAAACATGAGAAACAATTCCCAAATGCTCAACAGTAAAGAGCCAATAAAATAAAATAAAAAAAAGAAGCATAAAATGTCTGAAAAAGATTATCATAATCAATAAAATGAGATGCAAATTTGTTGTTCTCATAATACTGACTAAACCAAGTCTCAAACATGAATTAGCTTGCGATAAACTAGATAGATCTTTTTTCCAATAATATTTACATATTCAGTCAATAAAATCCTAACCCTCAATAATTACTTGTTAACAGCAAACTTAGAATGCTAATAAAATTTGCATCAATAGCAAAAACTTAACTAGAACATGTTAGATTTGATGGAACATATAAAGCTAAGATGCACTTACAGCTGGGAGTAGTTAACTTGAGAGTCCTGAAACAGATGTCATACAATGCCTCATTATCCAGTACCATACACTCATCAGCATTCTCAACTAGCTGATGTACAGAAAGGGTGGCATTGTATGGCTCAACAACAGTATCTGAAACCTTGGGTGATGGGAACACAGAGAAAGTGAGCATCATTCTGTCAGGGTATTCCTCCCTGATCTTAGAAATAAGAAGAGTTCCCATTCCAGAACCAGTTCCACCACCGAGAGAGTGGCAAACTTGGAAACCTACACAAACACAAGGAAAATAAATAAGGAATAAATTATAATTCAAATACCAACAAAGTTAAAGTACTGTGATAAACTGTGTTTGTTTCATTTGGATTCAGAAATTACAGGACAAGTCATTATAGAGTTATGGAAAAATGAACTAATAGAGTTCAACGCTTTCATGGAAGAACTTCAAAATGCTTATTGGAACAACATATTTTATAAGGAAATGGACAGCACTAGAAATTTGAAAAGCTAGGATTGGAGATTACAGATGAAATTACATGTTGTTCAACAAGTAAATCATTCATCAATCGAACGGAGCAAAACACAAACCAAGCTGCAAGAGTAACCAGAAAACATGTACATACCTTGAAGACAGTCACAATTCTCAGCCTCCTTCCTCACAACATCCAGAACCGCATCAATCAGCTCCGCTCCCTCAGTGTAATGCCCCTTGGCCCAGTTATTTCCAGCACCAGATTGTCCAAACACAAAGTTATCAGGCCTAAAGATCTGACCATAAGGACCAGTCCTCACACTGTCCATGGTACCAGGCTCAAGATCCATAAGCACAGCACGAGGGACAAATCGCCCACATGAGGCCTCATTGTAGTACACATTGACGCGAGCCAACTGCAGATCAGAGGATCCAGTGTATCGTCCAGTAGGGTCAATTCCATGCTCGTCACAAACAACCTCCCAGAACTTAGATCCAATCTGGTTCCCACATTGTCCACCTTGAACGTGAAGGATTTCTCTCATTTTCGTTTCTCTGTAAACAAATCACGACATATAAAATAATTTCAGACCCCAATTCTCTCTATATAAACTGTTTAGATAGAAGCAATACGCATAAAAATGTAGACAAATTCGAAATCAACAGAAACGGAATTAAAGAAATCTAACTATATGAACACCCATCTAGATTCTATTGAATTTATTGAAATCTTCTTCAATTTTACTGAATTTTGTGTTTGTAGATTTGAGACTGATTGATATTACAAAAGTTTGGATTTTTTTTTTTTTGAAAATAAGATAATATTATTAATAGATATTAGAAAACATTCAAACTATTGAGTTCCGACATAGAATCAGTTGGCTATTGCTAAGGCATGACCCATTTGATTAGCAAATCTCTTTACAAATTTAATTTAATAACTAAATTAGAATTTTGTTTTTTAATTCCCAGCAATCCTCAATAATTAAACCAAAATTAGAGTTTTGACAGCTCATGATTTTGCACAAGCACCCAGCAAACATTCTTCAGAATCTCTAAATTCACAACTCATACCTGAATTATTTGATCTTTCTTAGATATTCAAAATTTCATACACATACTGAGAATTATTCTTCTGAATTTAAAAACAAACAGAAATTGAAATAAATTTTAGTTTCCGAGAAAATGGAAGAAAAAAGATAGTCTACAAGGGAAAAAATTCACTAAACAAAGCTTCAAGTATAAGATAAACGAACAAATATAGTAGCAGATCTAGCCTGTTTGGCTGCCGAGAAATTGCATTAGAAGAAAATTAAACTTGAAGAACTTAAACATAAACAATCAGTAAATAACTCTAAAATACAAACTCAAAACATAAGGTTTCACTTTTTTCTTTTCGTTTCCTCTGTTTTCTCAGTATCCAAACAGAATTTAAAACGAGAAAAAGATACAGATCTGAGAATGTAAAACTCACCGTCGAGTAATCTACTACCGGAGGTGAAAATGCGAGGTTTCCTGTGATCGGGCCTGAGAGAGGCTCGACCGAGGAACTGAGAGAAAGGGTGAGAGAGTGAGTGTGTGTCTGTGAGAGAGTGTGCTATGCACATATTTTGGGAAAGAAACGAGCGGTTATATAACGAAAAGATTGGGCATGACTGTGAGATCGGACGGCTGATTTTATTTCCCTCCTTTTTTGTTTTAGTCCATTAGATGCCGTTGGATTGAGATATTTGAACGGTGTGGATTCAACACAAGGCAATGATTATTTGATTTTTGAAAATTTCAGATTTGTTGACGGTAATGGCCTGTTTGTAAAGTGACTTTATTGCCCTTTCGTATTAATTGTAGAGACGGCCAAAATTCTAGACGCCACGTGGACTGGATAGGAACAAAAAAAATAAAAAAATGCTCCGGTATGCACGAGAAACTGGCTTTACTGTGGGGCCCACAGTCAGACCCACCAATAAGGCAATAACAAATTTTCTTTCATCAGAAAAATGTAATTTTCGTTAAATTACCATTTATGAAGTCTACTAAATTTATTAATGCTCCAAAAAATTTTATTAAAAAAAATAAGTCTACTAAATAAATTAGTGTTGATTTATTGAATTGGTTAAACTTTAAATTAATTCAATGATTTATTTGATTTATTTATTTATTTATTTTAATTTTATATTTTTAGATTAAAATTAAATTTTTTTTTTATCAATTTTAACTGAATCAAACTAATTGAATTATCACTAAATTGATTTAATTATTAGTCTGATTATAAAATATTGATAAAAATCACATTTTAAATTTAAAATAATAAATTAAAATTGCTCTCTGATATTAACATCAATTACCAGATCAAAAAAAATATTACTTTTAATTACAAATTGACTCAAAAAAAAATTTACTTAAAATCTCAATTATCATATATGCTACACGTATTTAAAGTTCAAATTCATTTGATATATTATATCAAACTTGATGAAAACTTTTTTGTTCACGAGACTGTTCACCATAGTAAGTTATTCATTCATTAGACTGATTGAAATGAAAGCATGCAGAAATAAAAATAAGAATAAGAATAAATGTCGGTTTTTCAATGGGTCCACTCAAATACTTAAATTATATTCTGATGGAAAATAAAAACAATGGTCATAATAATATAAGTTAAGTCAATTTATTATGTGTATGATGGTGTAACATGTAATATATTGTCATCTTGTATATATTGTAATGTGCCTACCTTAATCATTTGGGGGTTTATATGAATTTTCAGTAAGTGAATGTTGGGTAGGAAAATGACGTGCACAATCCAAATTAGATTAGTGAACTACTTTTTGAATGTACATATTTGTTTTCTAAAAGGAATCGGTAAGTTGCTTTTCTATTTTCACATTGAAATAGATTTTCTTAATTTATGACCAATCTTTGGGTGTCCTAATTGACATAATTTATTTATTTATTTTCTAAATATCTAGCTATCACTGGAGAAATTACGTTAAATTACAAAATTTCATTAAATCTCATCTTTAAGAGAATAAAATGTTATAAATTATTCAAATAAGAAAAATGATGTTTAAATATTTAGAAAAGGTAGTTATTAAATATTTTAAAAAATAGTTATTTATGATTTTTGTTTTGGTAGGTTATATTCTTACTTTGAAGTTTTTCACTGTTTGCTTAATGCAAAACTTCTCAAGATTTGTCATATCCATTAAGATTATTTGCATTCATCTCATAGCAATCTTAAGAATGAGATGGAGCAAATATTACTTTTCGAAAAGTGAATTTAAGTGTTTCAAACTATTTTATTATTCAAGTTATTTGTGTTCTTGATTTTAATATTTTATTCTGATTTTACATTTTATTCCTATTATTTTGTTATTGATTCTGTTGTCTCCTTATTTCATATTTTTCTAACATAAAACACTTAAATAAAGATAAATAAGAACTCTCACTTGAAAACACAAACTAATAAAAATGAAAAATATATATATATTTCAAAAATTTCACCCTTTTAAATCGTGTATTTTTCTCCCAATTTGTTTTTTTTTTAGTTATAAATATCATGTCATTAAAATTAATAAAATGCACGCAATCTTAGAAAAATTGGCATAGTTGTTCTAATAATGAAAGAAAGTTTATTAGAAAAGTTTATCATTGTTTGTGCAGTTGGTGCTACATAAACAAAATATTGCTTTGATAAGACTTATTAATTATTATATGGGTGTTTTAGGTTTTTATGAAATTAATAATATGAAATTTCAACATCTAACAATTTGAGATATATGAATATCTTTAGTTTTTATTTTTTTTTAATATCTTTCGTTTATTAAAGATATATGAATATTTTTAGACCTCGTTTGTTTTGAAAGATTTCAATCATGGATTTCGCAAAATTTATTGATTGTAATTCAATTCTTTGTTTGATTTGAAAAATTGAGCAGCATTCTATAGATTTGTTAAAATTTATCATACTCCAAAACTTTTAAAAATAAAGAATTTGAAAATCCACATTAAATGTGAATTTTTTATTTCATAAATTTTATTTAAATTTATAAATTTTAACTAAATTCATAAATTTTAAAATTTATCACGTGAAATGAGATCTTAATTAAATATATATATATATATATATATATATATATATATATATATATATATATATATATAATTCAACGCTTAGTTATGTCTTTAATGAAATAGTTTAATGGTAATACTTTATTTTAAAAATATAAAATAAAGAGGGAAAAAATTGGAGGGAAAGGAAAATTATGAGAGAGATTATTATTGTTTTTTTCTCCTCTCTTTCTATTTGAATTGGGTAAAAATTAAGGGGGAAAATGAGAAGAAAACAAATAATGAAATATAATTATTATAGGGAAAATTTAGGCAAAAACAAATTCCACTGTTTGGAAGGGAGGGAAAGAAATTTCAAAGTTTTTTTTTTAAAAGAAAAAAATTTCAAAGTTAAAATTAAACTATTGCCCACTTATATAAAATATACTTTGCTTTTTGATAATTACTTAAAAAGATAAATGTATAATTGAAAAAATAAATTTCATATATATATACCATTTCTTTTTCTCTTTAACATGAGAATAAATTTATCAATGAGGCCATATGGGCATAACATCATTTATTTATTTATTTTTTCTATTATCTTAAATATTAATTAAAATATATTTTATTCAATGATTATAATCACTGCACTGTTAGCTGTTATAATTGATTATTAAGTGTTTAATAATTGAGTAATTAAAATTACAAAGATAAGGATCAGTTCGGTATCGTTTTTTATTTTTTGTTTTCTGTTTTTCAAAAATAAAAATAAAATTTTGAAAATCAGAATTTGTTGTTTTTAGTTTTTTATTTTCTATTTTCAAAATATTTCTGAATAAATATAAAATAAATAAAAATAATAATTTTTCTAAAAATGTTTTCTAATACTTATTTTTTTGAAATAAAAAAAAATAAAAAATAAAAAACTGTAATGATACCAAATGCCTCATAAGTGTTTAATTTTTTTTTTTTTAATATCAAAAACTTTTTAAAGGAAATAAACCGTTAAGATTTCAACATCTAATACGATATATAATGAATTGATTATTCAGTTATTATACTATTCTAATTTAATGATGAAAATTATATTTGGTTAAATTGATAATAATTTGACATATTGGATATAATAGTCAATTCACAATTAAAAAATAATTTTTCAAGAACGGAGTAGGGTATGCAAGTCAATTGGTTGTTCCCCTATTTTATTAAGAAAGGTGAAGGTATTATGTCAAATTGCATTAATTAAGAGTCATCATTAACCAAATTAATCAAAGGTTATTTTATTTATTTATTATTTATTATATTTTTTTTTTGCCAAAGAAGGTTAATTGTTTAACTTAGAAGAATAAGAAAGAGAGATATTTGTTTGGTATATCTGCCTTGAATTAGCAAACAAAAAAAAAAAAAAGGACAGAAAATGGTAGGAAGGACCTTTGCTGGAAGGAAGACAGTGATGTGGCCATGTGACCTGTCAACTATTCTCATCTCATTCCAATTCACATATCACACTCACTTCACTTTATTATTCTCCCTATCTAAGATTAATTAGATTAGGGCACCTTCCACTTAATTTTGACTAAGGATCTAAATTTAAAAAATATTGAATTTTCTAAAAATTGTAGGACCCACATTTTTTTTAATAAATTGATACTCACTTTCTAATCTACGAATAAATCTAATTTTAACCATTACAATATAAATTTTTATTTTTTTTCTTCATCACATAGGCAATGCTCCAAACAAAAGAAATAATTAGAGAAACCACATAAATTATCACATAGGAAATAGGGTAAAATGGCCAAATTAGTTTTCGAATTTGGCACCTAGAAATAAATCAGGATAAAATTATTTTTTTGTCATCAAAATCCTCATACTTGGTAATTTTTGTCAAATTAGTCATTTGTCAAACTTTAGGCAATGCGTGTGCTATAAAATCAGACGAAATAACGTTAATTTCATAAGTCTCAATTGGCATAACTTTTCATAAAAGTGTTTTTAATTTATTTTTTTTTCAGTTTTTTCAATTTTGAAAAGTATTTTTGAAAAAACAGGATGCTTTTTCGAAAAGCATGATTGAAAAAAAATAATTTCAAAAAAAAATTAATCAATTAAATAAAAAATTCAAAAAGTATTTTTTTAGCCTACAGGCTAATAATAGTAATCAATTAAATTTAAGTTTTCGGGGTATAAGTGAAAATTATTTTTCGATTTTGTGTAATGATTGAATGTTTTAATAAAATAATGATATTTTGTTGATCATTATACACATCTTTATTTAGTATTAAAAATTAAATTCCAGGGACAAAGCAAAAATTAAACAATCAAATGAACATAAGAATTGCAAAATCCAAAATATATTTTATTAATATCTATAAATAACATTCAAACAGGAGCGAAATAGAAAATCTAACAAGGGGCGATAAAAAATTAAAACCTAACTTATAATCACATAAATTAGTACCGTGCTATATTTAATTTTCATCAATTATTAATATATTAATTAATCACA
>CATKHJ010053246.1:0-12294 GCA_949750685.1 Vernicia montana
TGCAACAGTACCACGCCAAATTTGGCGTGGTACTGTTGTTAACAACCAATTTGCAGTGGCAAATGGCGCTGGGTTGGAGCAATTCCCAGCGCCATATTGGCCAACCCACGCCAATTATGGCGTGGGTTGGAGATGCTCTAATATAACCATTCGGCAAAAAGAAAGATAAGAAATAAAAAAAAATACACCGAACAGTCTTGAATTAGCACAAATTTCAGTGGTTAAAGAAGTTGCTGTAATTGTGTGCATGAATCTCGATAATTGGGAAAGACAACCATTAGAATCAAAGAAAGAATAATTAAAAGCATAACAAAAGAAGAAAAGAAGAACTTAGTTCAGGTTTTCAAAGTTAAAATTAAAATCTTGAGGATAACGTTGAGGAAGAAAAAAAAAAAGGAAAAGAAAAGCAAAAGTAGAAGAATTAGAAGAAGACAAAATTTGATGGGAATCATTAAAAGAAGAATCAGCCAAGAGTAAACCTCACATCATTAGCCTTAATTCAATATTACACACACACACACACACACACACACACACACAATCGACTTCTTTAGTGCCATATATAGATTAAAATGCCCACATGTCTGTAATGGCATTCCAAGATTTGAAAATTTATCAGGAAGTGTTAGGTTGAAATATCTTCTGAGTAAGTTTTAAAAAAAATCATATAGGCAAAGAGACTTAAGAATGAATTGAATAGTACATCCAACATGAGAAAGAATTGGCAGTTTTTACTGTTAAAAATATAAAAATTCTTATTATAAATTTACTGCAGCAAAAATAAGATGTCTATATCATCCTGTTAAGTCTAATCCATTGAAATCAGCGTTCTTTAAAATATATATATATATATATATATATATATATATATATAAAGTATATTTTCACTTTGTAAAAAATAGATAAAAAATTATATTAGTTAAAATATCTGATCACTCATTAGTTTGGTATATTTTCACTTTGTAAAAAATAGACAAAAAATTATATTAGTTAAAATATCTGATCACTCATTAGTTTGGTATATAAAATAAACTTATATACTAATATTTTCATAAAACCATAACATTTTGACAATTAAATTAGGTTGCTTATAAAAAATTATCAATATATATTTATCATAAAAAAATTATATAATTCATAATTATCTAACATACAAAACATATAATGTACGTGTGTTCTAAATTTCATCAATGAATAACATTTCTCCTTCAATACTCAAAAAAGAGAAAAATAAAAATAAATTTTTTAACGTATTAGTATGTTAATAGCAAATTTTCATATTTATACTATATATTAGGTTTTTAACAATAACTTCTAATTTATTGTTATATATTAAATTTAGGCAGCAAAATTGATTTTACTATAATTTTTTTTGTTAATTCTATTATTTGTTGTAGTTATTTTTAATTTTTATGCATGAAAGAATATTATAAATTCACTTTCCTTATCATTTTAAGTTCATTTCTTTACTTTAGGAAATTTTTTTGCTACTTACAATGAAATTATGCCACATAATAAGTAGCCCAAATAATTCGGTCGTTACCTAATCATTCTATTAAATATTTAATAGATAATTAAAGGGATTCAAACTTATTAAGATATTCAATATCTTGTGTGTGTGTGTGTGTATATATATATATATAATAAAAGTTAAGTTAAAGAGTTGTTTAGAAAACTTTTTATTATGTGTGAAGTAATCCTTTTAAAATCTAAACGTATTCATATTTAAATTTAATATAATAATAATAATAATAATATTGTAGATAATTATTATATGTGGATATTACTTAAATATTCTTGAGTATATATTTTAGAGAGATTATAGTATAGGGTTATTTCAGTAATATTGTATACACTAAACCCTAACTATTCCTCTATATAAGGGAAGGTAGAGTTAATCTAATAATAAGAGTTTCGAGCCCATTTTACTCTCTACATATTTTCTCTCTCTCTTTATTTTATTGTTTTATATCTCTTTTTATTATCTTTGATATACCAAGCTAATAAACCAATTAACAACACGTTATCAGCATGAAAATCTATTTTTATTTTTTATATTTCAGGTAACATGTTTCTTCTACAACAGTTTATATTTTTTCCAATATGTAGCAGTCCAATCTCAACTAAAAAAAAATCTGATAACCAAATAAAAAAAAATAAATGAAAAAAAAAAAAGCAAAAGACAAAGTCGAGGTGGAAGATTCCATAATTGACTTGAAATGTTCCATTGAACTCCTTGGTAGGACAAAGTCGTAATTGTATCTTTGGTGAGGGTATAAACGTCAATAAACATTAAGTATAAACGTCAATAAACATTAAGAGCGGACTCAAAAAAAAAAAAAAAACCCTAGCCTATTTTTGCTATAAAAATAGCAATCTTGATACACAGACTTAGCATTGCTGCGTTACTTTGGACAGGGTTTTCTTCAGGTGATCCATCTATAGATTTTATAGATTTTCTTGATATTTATTAGATATTAGCATAATTATATGTTGAGAATTAGATTTATTAGCTTGTTTTTTTTTTGTTTAAATATAATTGTTATGTTAATTTCTGGAATTTTGTTATTCTTGTGATTAATTAGATATTTTATGAAATATTAGCAGAGTACTATGTCATAGTTAATCTAGAATAGAAGATCTTGGATATTGATAGTCAAATTAATCCGTTCAGTAGTAACTGATTGACTTTGTTTTTAAGGTTGTCAATTTCAAATTTATAGTTGCTGTATAAAATATTATAATTTGAGCTACTTGTATTCTAAATTTTAGTTCCTGAATAACTAGTATCATTTATAGTTTATAAAGAACTTGTATCCCTATAGAATTAAATAAATTAATACAGTTCTTGAAGAACTTGTATTCTAAATTCCAATTCCTGAAAAACTAGTATTATTTGTAATTTATGAAAAATTTAAATTTTTGTAGAATTAAATAAATTAATACAGTTCCTGAAAAACTAGTATTATCTATAGTTCTTGAATAACTAATTAAATAAATAAATAAAATATAAATTCTTGAAGAATTGGTAGCCTAAGTTCCTGAAAAACTAAGTATCCTAAATTTATGGTACACTAGTATTCTAATTTGTTAAAGAACTGATATCCTACGTTCTTGAAGAACTAAAGAAATTATCTATAAGTCTTTGGAAGACTGATTTAATTTTGATATTATTCTCTTTAGAATAAAATTCAATCATGTTTAGAATTATTTCACAGCTGAAATTGTGTGGTGCTAAAATTATAAAACATAATATGTTATAGAAGACATATACTATTTTTCATGCCTCTAACATGCTCCTGCAGCAGCAATATAAAGAGAGAAAATTTACAAAATATTTTGAACTTATTGCTTGCCTTCTAGTGGCTAAAAAAAAAAAAGAAAGGAACAATAAATTGCTAATGAGAAATCATCAAGTTAGACCCACTAGTACTAAAACAATCCCTGAAGTGAATATTGTAGATAACCACATGAATAATGGATGTGGGTGAAATATCTTATTGAGTTTAGCCAAAAGTTAAAACTCAATAGTGAGATACTTTTGGTAGATCATGAGAACTTTGGAAAAGAAACAATCCACATAAAGGACACAATTTAGTTCAATCTGTAGACTTTCAGAATAAGTAATTGGCTAAAATTTTACATATTTATTATTATTTTTATTGCTTTGTTGGATATTGTTTCTAATGTTTTTAAATTTTACTTGGATTGTGTTTTACCAATAAGTTGTGAATTATAATTTATGAATTATTTCATTATTGTTTTATTCTTAGTATACATGAAAAATATGTTGCTTTGAACCTGCAGTTCAAGCATTGAACTTGTAGTTCAATAATAAAAGTTTGAAAGTTTGACATGACACGTCATTATGTATATCATATATACTCTACAACTTGTATATGGATGTGAGTCTAATATTTCTTATCAGCGAGTTTTTTTTTTTATTGTGCCATGTATGTACTAATGACATCATCTCAAAATGAGTCCACAGAGAAGACTTGAAATTTATTTTAATGAGGCACCTTTCCCGACATTAGGGGGAGAGAAAAGCACCTGTTAGTGTTAAATAATGTCGACAAATTTCCTGGAAGGAAAATCATTTATATAGCTTTGATCTTATACAAGTCAAAATGAACTAGAAGTTTATAAAATAATACAGTTGCAACTCAACTGTCAGATGCATTTATAGATGCCAAAAGAGTGACAAAGTCTCATATTCTAACTGTTAATACCCTAGTAAGGGTTGTGGTTTCTATTGAAATAGAAAATCAATCGAGCTTGACACATGCCAGAAGCGTGGATAGTAAATTGAAACTAAAAGAGAAAAATCTATGAAAAATAAAAGCAGCGTCACTAAGAAAATCTCCTGAAGAGAAACCTCTTGAAGAGGAAGATCTCAGTCAAAGAGCTATAGCCAATTATGAGATATAGACTGAGACAACGGAACAATTAGATCCTCCAAATATGGCTCATGGAGTTGATGATCATATGAATGAAAATTATGAGATCTCAATTAATTTTGTGATACATGAGAAATATTTGATAGAAATTCATTTATCGTCGACGATGAATTTGCCTCAATAGTAGTTCTTGCTGTCTCAAGAAACAATCTAGATCCAGAACCCATGAATATAAATGAATGCCAGCATAGACATGACTGGCCATCATAGAAAGAGGCAATTCAGGCCGAGCTAGACTCGCTATTTAAATGCATGATATTCGGACTTGTTATGCTGACTCCCTAAAATATGAAACCAATTGTGTATAAATGGGTGTTTGTCCGAAAGCGTAATGGGAATAATGAAGTGATAAGATATAAAGCGAGGCTAGTTGCCAGGATTTTTCGTAGAGACCTGATATTAACTATGTAAAAATTTATTCTCTTGTTATGGATATGATCACGTTCCAATATTTAATTAATATGGCAATTAAAGAAAGGCTTGATATGCGCCTTATGAAAATATATTTATATGAAAGTCCCGGAAGGACTAAAAATAATAGAAATAAATGCACATTAAACATGTGGCATGGATTACATTAAATTGCAAAAATTCTTGTATGGATTAAAGCAATCTGGACATATGTGGTATAATCGTTTGATTGAATCCTCATCGAAAGAATGATATGTGAATAATACACTATATCCATTTGTATTCATAAAAGACCACAAAATGGTTATGTTATTATTGTAGTATATGTTGATGATCTAAAATGGGACTCCTAACAAACTCTTGAAAAGTGAGTTTGGAATGAATTTATGAGAAACAAAGTTTTGTATCGACCTGCAGATCGATTATTTATCCCCAAATGAGTCCTAATACACCAGTTTACTTATGTGGAAAAGGTACTTAAGCATATTGCGTGGGTAAATCATTTCCCTTAAGCATAGTAATGGTATCCGCTCACTGGAAGTGAATAAATATCATTTTTAGGCTTAAAGAAGATAAGAAAGAGCTATTAATTGGTCTTGAAGTACCATATTTAAGTGCTATAAGTGCACTCATATATCTTGCAAGAAAAATTCTTAGCTAGGTATAGCTCTGCACTTACCAAGAGACATGAGAGTGGTGTAAAAGACTTATTATGTTATCTTCGAGACACTATTGATTTGATTATATTTTTATATAATTCATATTTGATATTAGCATACGGATGCTGGTTATTTATCTGATCTCCATAATGGTAGATCTTAGACTGGTTATGTGTTTACTTATGATACTGCAATTTATAAAGATTTTTATGGTCCTGAAGTACCTCAATAAAAATACTCCCATTATGTTATTTGAGAATAATGCAATATGCATTGCACAAACTAAAAGTGGATATATTAAGGGTGACCAAATTAAATATATTTCACCCAAATTTTTTTAATATGCATAAGCTCCAGAAGAGTGATGAAATAGATATCCATCAAATTCGCTCGACTGACAACATAGTAGACTTATTTACTAAGTCCTCATCTAATGTCATATTTGAATGACTTGTTTTATTGATTGATATATGTCATTTTAAAATGTTGTCATCGTCAGAGGAGCGAATCAGTATAAGATTGTACTCTTTTTCCTTAGTCAAGTTTTTGTCCCACAGGATTTTCTTGACCAAAGGTTTTAATGAGGCAATCTGTGCAATGATAGAATAGCGCATGAATTGTACTCTTTTCCTTAGCAATGTTTTTTTCCACTGGGTTTTCTAGCAAGGTTTTTAATGAGGCATATTCATGGCGCAAGTAATATCCAAGGGGAAGTGTTATAAATAATTATTATATGTGAATATTACTTAAATATCATTGAGTATATATTTTAGAGAGATTATAGTATAAGGTTATTTCAGTAATGTTGTATACACTAAACTCTAGCTATTCCTCTATATAAGGGAAGTTAGAGTTAATCTAATAATAAGAGTTTTGGAGCCCCTTTTACTCTCTACATATTTTCTCTCTCTCTCTTTACTTTATTGCTTTATATCTCTTCTTATTGTCTTTGATATACTGAGCTAATAAGCCGATTTACAATAAAATAATTTTTTTTCTTCATTAAAATTAATAATACTCCAATAATAATTAAAAATAATTAAATTATTTAATAAAATAAATTAAAATTATTTTATAATAATAATAAAATAAATTATAATAATTATTTTATCATTAATAATTAAATTATTTAATTTTTACAGCTAAAATAATTAGTTAAAATTATTATAATTTATTCTATTATTATTTTTATTAAAATTATTTAAAGTTCTCATATACATGTCCTAAATGAAAATCTATTATTACCAAAATCTAAAATTTAGAGACATAGATGTATTTATGTAAGAACTCCACCTATCTGATATACAACTCCAATCTAATTGATATTGATCTCTCCACAAGAAGCCATAAGAATACCAAAACTGATCACTGACATTATTAACAACAATAATAAAAGCCAATTAACAATTCACTGAAAAAAATAGAAAGCAAAAGCTAAGAGTTATTTAGTAGTTAGCACTCACATACCTAAATTTCATTCATTGAAAATGATTTGGATATAGAAAGATATAAGTTTTCAAAATCTTCAATCAGAGATTCTTCCTCTAGATCCTCTTCTAAAAGAGGTACACCATATAACCATTCTTGAGCACATAATAACACCTTTGCATTTTGTGGTAGAAAAAAACTCCTATATTTATTAAGAATTCATCCTCCAATACTAAAAGCAGATTTTGAAGTGATAGTAGTTATAGGAATGCTAAGAATGTCACGAGCCAATAGTGAAAGTTGTGGGTACCTGATATAGTTATCTTTCCAATAATTAAGAACCTCCAAATCTGAAAATTGCTTCCTATCAAGCCTAGATTCTTCCAAATACAAATCTAGTTCTAATTTTACTTACATTGAACTAAAAATTTCACTTTCAAAGTTATCAAAGTCATCAACATCATCACCACTAAAACAAGTAACAACTTTCTTTCCCAAACATGGTGAAACTTGTATCCTTAACATGTGAGATCATATACTCATAAAATAAAGAGTACAACTTGTTACGGATATGAAGCACACAATATTTTGATTTGGCATTATCTATTTTATTGAAACAATACTCCAAAAAATCCAACTTGTAGCGAGGATCCAAAATAATTGTTATGGACAAAATCTCACTATAGGAGTGCCAATACTTACCAAATTTTTTCTTCCTTCTTTTAGCCATTTTACAAATCACATCCTCATCATTTCCTTGTTCCTCTATCAACTGCAACTCAAATCTTCCACACCCTATGAAAATACAAGTTTGCAGTAGGATACTTAATTCCAGAAAAAAGGGTGGATATTTCATAAAAAGGTTTTAGAAGTTTCATTATCCGCTCGGCTTGATTCCACTCCTCTTTTGTAGGACAAGTGTCAAACTTTGTATTAATTAAAGCCAAATGATGAAATGCACGCTGAAAAGGAAAAGCACTCTTAATCATTAAATATGTTGAATTCCATCTAGTTGGAACATCTTGTCGCACTTGCCTACAACGTAAAGAACATTGCAAATGCACTCTGCAAATTTCACTTTTCTTGCATTTGTGGACCTAACATACGTCACACTTTCTCTAATTTTATACACAGAAATTTAAGCAACTTTTACACCTTCTTACACAATCAAATTAAGTATGTGAGCTCCACAACGCACATACAAAAAGCTACCATTACATGGTAAGAATTTTCTCAAAAAATCATGTTGTTTTAAAATACCCACCATTATGTGATAATAGGATGTATTATCAAAAGTAATTATCAATATTTTTTTCTCAATTCCTTATTCTTTCAACAAACTAAACAATTTCTCTGCCAATATCGCACTACATATGGAGGTGATACATAAGTAAAACAAAAAATTCTCTTTTGCAATTCTCAATTTTGATCAACAAAATGTGCAGTGACAGTCATGTAATGATCTGTAGTGATAGATAACCATAAATCTGATGTTAAACAAATCCTACTAGAAGTAGAACCTAATAGATGCAAAAAAAAAAAAAAAAAAAAAAATTCATTGTTAAACACTTTTAACACGTTGGCCTTAGCCGTATTCCTAGAAATTGTTTTTATATTTGAATTCAAATAACTGTGGACATCCCTTACCTCCTCATACTCCATATATGAAAAAGAAAAGTTATGCTTAATTTTAGAAACTACAACCTTCTCCCTATAAACCCCATGATCCAAATTAGAATGTAAAGACTCATTTATTTGCATTTCTTTCTTAAAACAATTATCAAGATGGCGCAATAAATTTGTAATTCCATAACCTTGATTAATTAAATATAATTGTGAACACCATTTACATTCTGTCCATTGTTTCCCATCATCCCCCTTAGGTAGCTTCTTGAAATGGTCCCATACCTGAGAAGTGCATTTCTTACTACGTTTGAAAATAGAAGTGTTTTCATCAACCTCTTCAGCATGTTCTTCCATAGACATTGTGGAAAGATAACAATAAAAGCTACAAAAAAAGAACAAACAATAGTTCATAATCCATATACAAGCACCCTTCTTCTCAAGCTTATATAATCAAAATTCAAACAACTACATTACAAGAAGAACAAACAAAGCCATCAACCACCATAAATATTTACCATATTCTATGCAAACAGAGCACAACAAAAGCAATATAGACATTATATATACCTGAACTGAGGCATCTCCACTATCCGAAATTACAAATATCCAACTCTTATAAGAGTACTTCCAATTTATGGTCAAATCCACAATAGCACCTGAAGCAACTAGGGAAATACCTTTCTCACCAGTTTCAATAGATGAAGAAACAATATTAACATTATAAATTTTGATGTTTGAAAGAACTAAATAGACTTTCCCAATAAGTGGGATTTTCACATGTTTCTCTATATCAAGTAACTCAAGTGGAATCATGGAGGACACTGCCTTCTTTATTAGCATATCCTTGGCAAAGTCAATACCTTTATTAGATAACAACACAGAGATATATCATTCTTCATTGGATTGGAAATGGGTAGTTGCATGAATCATTAGAAGTGACAAAATTAAGAAGAAAACAGGGTGTGCCATGAATTTCAAGAAAAAACCCATGTAAGAAAAATAATTAAATAATTGAAATAGATAATATAAATCTACAGAGAGAAACAACTTAAACAACATAAATAGTTAGCTCTGAGGTTAACAATTATTTATTTATTTATTCATTTAATTTGATAGTGCAAACTAACCACCAACTGAAATTAATTTGGACATTAATTACAATATATAAACACCACCATAAGAGATATTATATTCAAATAACCACTAAATCTTGCTTAAGGAAAAAAAAAATATTTGCCTTATATTAAATCATTATTGATCTCCATATATATAAACAAGTGAAGTGAGAAAACGATTTCACTAAAACAGTAAAAGGGAACTAAAAAAAACCCAGCAAATCCACTAGAAATTAACTACTAAAACTAAATTACAACTACCAATAGCAGATTTTAGCATAAATATATGGCAGTGAATTTAACAAAACCCAACAAACCCACCAATTTGAACAATTCTAAACCATCAAATCTTGTCGTATCCATCAAGAATTTTCACCAAGAAATTGATAAACAAATAGCAAAAAATCTAGAAAAGAGAGAGAAAGAGGAACAACTCTAAACCATCAAATCTTGCCGTACCCATCAATAATTTTTACCAAGAAATTGATAAATAAATAGCAGAAAATCTAGAAAAGAGAGAGAAGAAGATTAACTGATAAAGACGCGGTATTGTGTTGTGTTGGATTCGAAGATTGATTTTATTTCTGCTTTATTTCTGGATTTATGCTTTATAAATCAATGGATTCCAAACATCAGAGGTGTAATAATAAAGAATGGGTTGGAATTAAAAAAAAAAAATGGGTTGACCATTTAAAACAAATTATTAATGGGTTCGGATGGATACCCATACCCATACCCATTTACTCCCATATATTAAGAGGATAAATGAGTTAGACTCATTATTGACCCATTTATAATTATAATTATACATTTATCACCCATACCCTTATTTAAATGGGTGGGTAAATGGGTATGAGTCATTTTGTCACCCCTATATATCACTCACCCTAAAAAAGTAATCACTACCAACAGCAACAAAGAAGACCAAAGAATTTTTCTCCAAGAAGCTAATAACTATTAAAACAGTAAAAAAGTTATTGTCAAGCCATAACAATAGCTAATTAATTTACTATAAAATTACTAAATACAAAATACATATAAGATAAATATTTTCTCAGTATAATACATAAAAAAAAATTTTAATAACAAAAACAAACAAGAAACTAAATAGACATAAATAAAAAGCAAGAGATTTGAAGAGCCATAACATATACAAAAATACTTTTATTTTCATAAGAAGCTCAGATAAATTTGTACCCAAATAGTTAGTAATATAAAATAAAGAATAATAAAATAATCAGGAAAATAATTTATTTCACAATTAAATACAAATTTAGTAATGCAAATTACTATACAGTAATATCAAAAATCAAGAAGTATGAAATAACACCAATAAATTGTAAAAAAAAAAAAAAAAAAAAGCAACAGATTTAAGCAACCATGACATGCATGCAAAATTAAATTTTTTAAAAAATTTATGAAAGACCAAAGTAATTAACAAAAAAATAAATTTGTCCATGAATTCATGTAAAAATATATAAAAGCGTTTAATGAAATGCAAAAGATTTTTTTAATATTAATAGCAAAGTACAAAAATTGAGAACTAATATTAATGCTATGAAAGAAGCAAAATTTTAAAAAAATAGAAAGAATTTGACAATCAGAATAAAAGGAATTAATGAGAGCAGAAGTAACTTACTAATAGAGACAGCCAAACTGCAACTATGCATTAAATGCAATAAGAAGTCTTTGTTTATAGGAAGAATTCCCTAGCAAAGAAAGTAGCAGTTGTAACAGTTGGATTGGGTGGCCATGCATCATTGAATGCTTGCAACAAAATAGGGATATGAAGAGATTTCATAAACAATAAAAAAATATATATAGTACAAAGTAAAGATGGCTTAACTAAAATAATCAATAACTGATATATTAACAATAATAATACTCATAAATATTTAAAGCAGGCTTAAAACTAATAATAACTGCAAAGAAAATATAAGAAAGAAATTGATTATAATTTTTTTAAAACAATTTAAGAAAAAGTAATGGATTCATCTTCACTAACAAATGAGTAAAAAAATCTATCAGGACAATCAAAATAACAGCATATCCAATCATCACACTGATTGCGATAAGGGGTACTCACAATGCATTTAATGCACAAAGAAAAACAACTGCTTTGAGTCACACGAAAATAGAACAATAATATGAAACTAAACAATAGACTTAAGAAGGGAAGGAATAGATAACAACACATATGGGCCAAAATTTTGGAAACACAAAAGATAAATAATGGGCCGACAAACAGAAAAATCCACATAAAATATACTTATAATATGAAATTAAATAATGGGCTTTAAAACACAACAACAATAACATATGTGGCCTAAATTTCCAAAACATGAAAGACAACAACTGGATAAGCCATGCAAAAACAGAAAACAAATTTAAGGCCCAATATAAACACTTATAATATGAAACTAAATAATGAGCTTTAAAACACAACAATAATAATAAGGGTTTTTTACACAAATACATAAAAAAGAAGAAAATATTATAAAAATACTCTCAAAAAAGAAAACTTAAAAAAATGCCTATTCAACTACTTTTTATTACAAAAATACTCCCATTGACTTTTATATCATATATGTGATG
>CATKHJ010053251.1:0-16893 GCA_949750685.1 Vernicia montana
CTTGAAAAGTGTTGAATAATCCATAGAACATAAAAGAAATCCAAACACCGAAGGTTTGCCAAAGTAGATCTTGATTTCATTTGGACAACCAAAGAGAGGAAGTCAAGAACAACTAAGGAAACCAAAGGGAGCTTGATAGAGGAAGCTTGGTGTGAAAATTCTAGAGGCTTCACACTTGGGGAGCTTTGATAGAAAAGAGAAGAATAGAAAGTCTTGGCTTCAAGAGGTAATTCAATTACCACTTGTTCTTTCTTTTCTTGCATATGTGTTTTACACATTAATTAAGAGATTGCTTGAAAGTTTATTGGACTCAAACATAGGTGTTGTGAAATTTTAAAGTGTTTGAGGTTTCACAAACCTACCGATTCCGCTGCGCTTGGGCCCAATATCCCTCCATTTCTAACCCTAAACACTCAAGAGAAACACTAAATCCATCAATCATAAGTGCTAAGGAGCTTCATTTATTGCTTCTTCTTCATCATTATAGATCTAGGGTTTCATAAAGCCCATTGTTCTTCATTTTCTTGAAGTATTATTTGAAGAGGTAAGTTAGGGTTTTGATTTTCTTTCAATTTCTTCTTAAGATTCTTTACATTTGGTAAGATTAGGATGAGATTATGTGTATAGAATATGTGTAGAATGATTTAGGAGCATTAATTGATATATTTACTATTATATGTGTTTATGTGTAAAGCTCAACCTAGGGAACACCATGAGGATGGAGATTGTTGTGGTGAGCCTTATTGTTTGATGTGATTGAGGATTTCTATAGAGACTATAGAGCATTTTTTTTTTAAATTAAGGTGAGTAGAAAATATACTACTATATTTGTATTTGACATTTTAAGGCTTAAAGCCTATTCTTTGATAAACTACCATGAGTGCAATTATGAGAATGAGCCTTTAAATTTAAATGTCATGTTATATGAATTACATATGTATCATGAAAACCCAAAATTTCTTCATTTGTGAATTTCCAAATGTTATGTGAGTATGTGAACCATGAGAATTCTATATGAACCATGTGAACCTTTATATCCTTGATATGAGTTGACATATGTTAAATCGAATAGAAATCCCCTACTGATGTGGGTTAATCATCATATATTATGCACATTGTAACCCAATGGATAGGGTATAATATCTTACCCCTATCTAAGAAGGGTAAATTGTCCTTGACGTGAAACCCGATTAGTTTCATGTATTTCATGTGGAGGAGTATGTCGAAAAAGACCTCTACTCTTATTATGTGGAAGAGTATGCTAACCTAACCTCTACTCTTATATTCATATGGGGAGAATGCTAATAAAATGTCTCTTGTAACATCCTAGAAAATTGAGACCTTAATTTAATTGAACCTAGAGAAACCGAAACCTTAAATTAGTAAAATTTAACTTGAATTAGGGAGGATTTAGGTAAATAATAATAATATATGTATGTGGCCATAAGTAATTGTTAATAATAAATTTAATAAAAAATAAATTATAATAACATTGAAATATTAGAAATAGATAAAATATAAAATTAGGACTTAATTGAAAGTTAAAAATACTTAAATGAAGAAAGGATAAAGAATTAGGGATTGAAAAGTAAATTTACAAAAGGAATGGCAATTTACTAATTAAGTAAAAGATTAATAGGAAAAGAAAAAAAAAAGTAATAAAATTTTAAAAAAAAATGTTGGTCGGATGTGGTTGAAATGAAACCACTTAAAATGCTTAAGAAGTGCCAAGTGTAATTCACTAACTTTAAGTAAACAAAGACCACATCTTCTTTCCTCATTTGTTGTCTATTTTTACCTTCATTCTCTTTGATAAACATTGTAAAAGAAATAATACAGAGAAGCTTAAGGCTTTAGAGAGGAGAGAGTCTCGGCAAGTGAGGAACCGAAAGGAAAAATCAAAATTTTAAAGAGAGTCTCGGCAATTGAGGAACCAAAAGGAAAAATCAAAATTTTAAGGTAAGAATTAAAGATTTCCCTTCTTGAATAAAAACTAAGATTGGGTATATAGATTGTTGAATAAATTGTTGAATTTGGAGAGATTTAAGCTTCGGGTGAGTGATAAAAGTGGCAAATTATATAATTTGATTTCTTAGCTTTAATAGGTGTAAAATGGAAATGAACTTAATTGAAGGTGGGATGGATGAATTAGTGAATTTGTATATGAATTGTGAAATTCTTTGAGCCATGGTAACAAGAAAGTCACAACAACCTTGGAATAATTGGAGCAAAATCACTTTTAATTTGTAGATAAGTTAGATTAATGAACTAGTAAGTTAATCCAAGCCCAAGGAATTGATCTTTACAAAATTGAAGTAGGGATATGTTAAGGGTAGGCTACGGGATTCCTTGAGAGACAAATAAAGAAGTTAAGTTTTTTTGCTATTAGCTAGGGAATAAATATATTATAATAAATTGGTGATGAAATTTAAAGATTTGGAATTAAAATGGACAAATTTGATTATAAAAGCATTAATACCTGTTCGGATAATTGAAGGAAAAATTGAGGAAAATATGGACATTAAATCCTTACTTTAAATTGTACAAAGGGATGAAATATGCATGAATAAAAAATAGAAGTCAGATTAAAATCAAGCCTAATTATGTGAATTAATAATTATAGATAAGCTGAATTAATTTTAAGTTTGATATATGAAGTTTCAGTTTACAAGGATTCGGATTATAAAAAGAATTAAGGTAGTTAATGAATTAAATAATTTATTAAATTGGTTATATATGTTTAATATTTGTAGTACCTAGAGATAAGTTAAGGGAAGAAAATTCAGAGTGAGTGCGATCACCCATTTTGTTTGCTATAAGGAAGAAGAAGCTAAGAGTTGGAACGCGTTTTATCGGAAGGTGAGTAGTTAATATACTATTATTAATTGCTATTTGAAATCATAAGCCGTATTCTTTGTTAACCACCTTGAATATGCATTTTAATATGACTAGAACTTCATATTGACAATAAGTTCTATTGTAAATCCTAACCGTTGTATATTCGAATTCTATTGAATTCTCCATCTATATTGCATTTAAGTGCTTTTATATGTTTATCGATATTTCTATAATAAAACTAAATATTTTACTTGAGGTTTTATTACTAGACCATGAGTTTTCTAAAATAATTTATAAGTTCCGTGTTTTGATGATGTATTACGAGATTTGTTAATATTACGAGACTACAAGATTACTAGAATATTTAATGAATTACAAGTATTGAAATGTATTGATTACAAGTATTTATTACAAGACTAATTTGATATTTATTGTATTTATTACGAGATTATTTTGATTTTATTATAAGATTATTATGAGTTTTGATTGAGTAGAAATCTCCTAACCGATGAGGGGTAAATCATTGGACATTGTGCACATTGTACCCACGGATGATATATAACATCTGAACTCTTGCTAGAAAGAGTATAAATTCCTAGTCATGGGACCTGATCAGTCTCATGTTTATTATGAGTTATTACGAGAACTATTACGAACCTATTACGAGATTATAAGCTGATTTCTGTTCTCATTTTTTACATGATTTATTACGAGAAAAATTATATCATATAATTTATTACGAGATATATATTCTTTGATTATGAGTAAAATTGTATTATATGATTTATTTCAAGATATACATATTCTTGGTTTACGAGTAAAATTATGTTTTAAAATATGAGTATTGAATTTCTAGATTACAAGAAGGTTTTGTTTTAAATATATAAGTTGTGTATTACTATATTATGAGTTAATTTCTATTGAGAATTGTTAAATGGTTTTCTATAAATTTCTCTTCTACTACAAGTCATATATATATGTATATATATAAATTATCTATAATGACCAGAATTTTTATTTACTTTAGAAAATATTATTTTCATTCGGGAATATAAATATTTAATTCGATTTACTGTATTTACATTTAATGAGAATTTGAATTATCATTATTATTTTAAAATATAATATTTAATTATATTTGATTATATTTATATGAAAAGTAGTAAAAAATTTGGTATAATTGATATTTTATGAGATTATAAATTATATTTTAATTTATAATAGTTTATTATTTAAAGAATTAATTACAAATTGAAATTAAGAAAGTATTGACTGATTGTTTAAGTAGTCATTGGTATTATTATTATTTTAAACTATAAAATTAAAATAAGTATTATAAGTTATTATGGTTATTATTATTATTTGGGTAATTAACTATTGTAAAGTAAATTAATTAATTAATTTAATTATTTAAAGTTAAATTTATTTAAATTAATTTAAGATTTTAAGTATTATAAATATTATTATTATTATTATTATTATTATTATTATTATTATTATTATTATTATTATTATTATTATTATTAGTTAAAAGAAAAGAAGAAGATAAGAATCAGTAAAGTAAAAGTAAAAGAAAGAAAGTGAAGCAGAGAAACTGAGAAATCGGACAGGAGAGAGAGAAAGAGAGAGAAGAAAAACTAGTTCGTTCGCTGCCTTCCGGTCGTCGGATTCTGACACGCGCCGGACCGTTGGAAAGAGGAGGAGGAGAAGCTTCCAACGGCATCAACCTGGTCACCGGCCGCCGCCACACGCGCCGCCAGAACGTCCGCCGGCTAGCAAGCTTTCGAGCTTCATTTCGTCGACTTTTCGACCTCTGTTTCCGACGATTCTCATACCGTTGGATTTCTTATCTCGTAAGCTTTGATTTGGTATCTCATTTGTGAATTTTGGTGAACATTTGAATTTTTGCCTAATTTCGGTGTAATTTCGGACCTGCCGACGCGTCTTTTCGGCAATCTTCCGGCGGGAAAAATGAGTGGTGCATATTTTCAGTAACCATGATTCGACACGAACATATTGACACCAATTTTTCCGCTATCCGACACCGTTGAAATTTTTCGATGACTTTTTCGACGACTCTCCAATGAGTGCGTCCGACAGTTCGGAATTTATCCCTGATAATTATTTTGATGTTAGAATAGTTTATTTCCGCGTAGCGGAATTAGTATGAATTTAGATAGTCAGTTGTAATTAAATTCTATTTCTGAGATATATTATGTTATGCAGTAATTGTGTATCAGGCGTCTCTCCAGTTGCGAGATGTCGCACTTGAGGAGAACTAGTTGGATATATGTCTAGTTTGTGAGTTATATAGCTTAATATAATGCTTCATTCTCTTTTATTTAATTAATGTTTCACTTGCATTCATATATTGATTGTTTGGATGTTATATATATAATTATGCACTATGAATAATTAATGAGCCTTCTGGCACATGTATGTGAATGATTTATTAATTATGTGTTGCATAGTTATTGTGAATGCTGGATAGTATTGGGATGACACAGGGATCACTAGGAATGTGAATATGATATATAATAGATGAGCTTTGACTGGTGTATGACAGTTCAGGAGCTTGCTCATCGCTCGATATTGCCAGTCGGGTCGCTACATGGCTTCGGCCAGGGACAGCTGCTACCCTATGTATTGGATTTTTAAAATAATTTCAGTTGGACACAGAGAGCCAAGGTAGGGGTCGACTCCCCATATTGAGGTTTAGCATGATTCATGTGGACTGATTCCTATCCTTGGTTGATTATGTAATTGGTTGTCTTGATGACATTATGCATTAGCATTTTCAGCATTCGAATGGCACATTATATTGATAACTATATAATTCATTGAGTTGAACGCTCATTCCTGTTCACCAATTTTTCCCAAGTTGCAGGTTGAGCTTGAGAAGTAAATTTTAGTTGAGTATCCCTGTCTTCCATCCTTCGGCAGTGAAATGTATATTATTATTCAGATATGTAATTAATTTCATGTTGTATTATTAAACTCTAGCACTCCGCATTGTTATTCTGTTAATTGTATTTCTATTCAGAGGTATGATTTTGTTAAATGTCAAGTTTTGAGGAAAACAGGGATTCCTCATTATAAATGTTATGGAAGTTGTGGTGATCTGTTGAGCAGGAACCTGATGATGAGATTGTTGTTAATGATTTTATTGAGATAAATGCCCTGAGTGGCATTGATGTAATTTGATGAGAATAAGAATGTTGGTATGATTGAGATGAGAGGCTGAGTGACTTTAATTTGATGTTTTAACATGTTCTGCTTATCAGGTGGGCCCATAGCCCTTGATTGGTGACAATTACAGCTGTCATTTTGCAGTTTTGTCATTTATTGAGCAGTTAGGCTTACTACGGGTTTTGGAGGCCTTAAGTTTTTCTGTTCCCTAGTGCCGGTCATGTGCCTTCGGGTTCGGGGCATGACATTCACTTTTTCAATAAATTAAGTAGTTTCAAACTTTTAATAATTTTCTTTTAAATTTTAACCATAAAATTTTATTAATATTAGTACTATACAAGTTATTAAATTTTTATGAATTAGGTCGAAACCTCATTAATAATGTTTAATTCAACGTTGAATTCAAACTTAATACAGTCAAATTCAACTTTATTAATATCGAATTCAACCTTGATACAGTCAAATTCGACCTTAATACGATCTTATTAACCTTATTATGTTTGAATTCGACTACATCAAGATTGAATTTGATGTTATTAAATAAAATAAATTTTAAAGAAATAATTTTTTTTAAAAATTACTCAAAATTTATATATCAATAAATTATTTAAATTTTTGTATAATTTAAAATAAAATTTAATTCAACCAATGAAATGAAGCAAATCTCTTTAGGAAATCAAACGGAAAGTGTATAATGAATGTATAAATATTATCAAATATCATTCTCTCTAAATTAATTAAACTTGCTACATGCACAAAGTTCTTATTGGTAAATATGATGATTTCTTCAAAAAATTTTGAGAGGAATATTGAAAACTTAATGCTATTCGAATTATCAATTCCAGCAATACACACAATGACCTTTTTTTTTTTATAATCAAAACGGTGGCCATCTTCAATCAAAACGGTGACTTTGTCCACAATTAACTACATGATGTCTTATAAAACTCCCCTGTTCTACACTAAAGAAGACGAATACAAAAAAACGAATTTGATAGCTAAACAAAACTAAGTAACTTCTACTTTCGTTTTCTATCTACAGGAATTGAATTCTAGCCTTTTGTATCGCTCATCTTCTTTTGATGTTTTGTAGTTAGAGAACAACTTCCTTCCCTTCTCTTGTCTTTGATTCCATACCTTTCTTTGATTCCAGACCTTGAACTAAGATTATAATTTAGATTTGGGTTGCATCTATAAATCTTAGAGCAATTAAAGAAAAAATTTAATTTATATTCATATTTGTTAAATCTAAAAATTCATGAGATAAACCCATTTGGTAAGGTATTAGAAAAACCCAAATTATTTAATCAATCACATGCTCCTTATATGTTATTTTCAAGTTAGTCACGTGTTTTTTTTTTAAATGGGACCTACTTATTTTTTTAAGTGAGTCACATGTTACTCATTTTTTTTTTTTTTTAAATATAACCTACTTAATTTTTTACTGTGCAGTAACAGTAACAATCTATTTTTACTGTTTAACCTTCCAATGCACAGTGCATCCGGTGCACTGTGCACACGGTGTATCACAGTAATGACCATTTTAATTGGATTTATAAAAATATAATTATAAAAAAAAGGGTCGTTGCTCTAAAATATCTGAATTTTTAAAGATATTTTCTGACCAAGTTAAGCATCAATAGAGATCAAGGTAGTTGTATTTAATTAAAATTTTTAAAGATATTAATATATTTTATTTTTTAAGTGAATGACTTTTACAAAATTAATGCATATTTTATTTTAAAAAAATTTTAGGATGTGTTTGAATATATGAATTTGGGTTTGAAATTTGAAATCTCATATTTCAAATCTATATTTTGAAATTTATAAATTTATAAATCTTTTGTTTGGAAAGTATAAGAAATTTGAAATTTTGGATTTTAAATTAAAAAAATGGAGATTTTAGGTTAAACATAAAAATAATAGATTTGAAATAATTAGGTAAAAAATAAGTATTTGAAATATTAAGTTTTTGAGTTGGTAAATTTCATTAGATATTTAAATCAAATCCAAATCGATCAAATCTTAATAATCTAAATAAAAAATTTGGCTCAAATCCAAATCTATAGTTTAAATTCTTGTCATCTAAATGGAGCAGACTTTTATAGACATTAATAAATTTTTATTGATTTTTAATTTTTATTTTATATAATATAATAAATTTATTATTATATTTGTCATGTAATAAAAATAAATACTCAAAATAATAAATAAAAGTAGAAACTCTGAATTAGCAAAGTTAAGTAAAATAATATTTAAAAAAAAAAAAAATCTAACGTTGATTATTATCTATAAAAATTTTCCAAGTTATGGATGCCCGCATTGAAGGTCAGTATTCATTAAGATGCACTAAAAGCAGCTAATCTTGTTCAATGCCAATCAGCAGAACCAAGGTTTAGGCCAAACATGGAAGAAGTGGTAAAAGCCTTGGAACAATTGTTCCAATCGAATGACAATGAAGGATCTAGGGGCTCTCGAAGTGAATCACTTCGAAAAGTTAATCGAAGTTCAAGCAATGGTCCTAAATATCGTAGAAGTACCAATGAAGTTTGTGATCGAAAAGCTGCCTCTCATCCAAGGTCATCTGCTTCTTCTCTTCGTGTATAAAATAGTGAAGATATATGCTTGACTACTTGCATCTGTCCCCAAAAAAAAAACTTTGAAAGAAAAAAGTCGGCTCAAATTTTAAAGGAAAATGAAAGAAAATTTTTAAGATTTTTTATTTATACTATTACATAAAAAATCAGTTAAAGTATGCAAAAATTTATCATTTATAAAAGTTAATAACTTTTTAAATACTTATTTACTTTTATAAAAGTTGTAATTGAATATCACTGATTTCTATGTATTTTTTAAAGTTTTTAAAAATCATTATTAATATTCTCTTGACTTTTGTGAAGTTTTTAAAAGTTATTATTGAATACTCTTAACTTTTTAAATCCATCAAAATATTTAATTCTACTAATCCAATACACCCCACAAATCTCCTCCTCATGCAAGTACAAGGGGACAACCCACACTCGACCTATTATACTCTAAACTTTTAAAGTTATTCACAATCGTACCATTTGATCAAATGTTAAAAAAATAAATGTAAGAAGTCATTTAATTCGTTTTTCAAAAAGGATGGATGGACTTATTAATTAGACAAAATATGAGAGATTAAGTGGATGTTTGATAAAAAATTTTGATACAACTGTTAGCTTTTTGGTTTCCAACAGCTGCATTAAATTCGTTTGATTATTTATTTTTAGTAATAATTGTTAGCTATTAAATAATTGTTAAGTAGTCAAACATCTGTTGTTTACAAAAACTTCAATTTATTTAAATAAAAAGATTCTTATTTATTTAAATAAAAAGTGTGTAATATCCTAGACTTTCCCTAATCAAGACATATATAGTATGAGAAGATATGAGGATTAGTGAATTTGAGTGCCTAACTTGGGTGATGTGGCCGAAACCCTAATAAAGTCCCAGTATGGATTTTTTGACTATGATATGGATTTCTTAACTATGATATAGTTTGTTGGTATATATATATATATATATATATAAATGCCATAAAATTTGTTGATGAATAATTGATAATAAATTAATTAATATTAAGTGTTTAAAGAAGTGAATATGAAAAAAATTATAGTAATATATGGCAACCATATGTGTAATACCTTGAATTTTAAATTTGGTATTATTAAATTTTTTGGGTATTTTATTTATTAAATGAAATAAATATTTTAATTGATAAAAATTTTAAGAAAATTTTTAAAGTATTAATTTATTTGTAAAAATGATATTATAATTGTTTTAAATAATTTTTAATTATTTATTATTAGTGTTAATAATATTTATTGATATTATTTAAAAATTTAATTGACAAAATATATTGCAAAAATAAAATTATTATCATTGGTATTTTATTACTAGTAATAAGTTATTATTATTAATTTATTATTTATTAAAATTATTATTATTATTTTCAAATTAAAAAAAAAGGCACAGACAACTTTATTTAAGCAACTGATTGGTTCGAGAGAGAGAGAGAGAGAGAGAGAGAGAGAGGGCAGTGAACTTCTGCATCGTTCCTTGTCGTCGTCCGATGATCTGATTGCCACACGCCTGCCACCATCAGATAGCTCTGCCATAGATATGTCCGTCGGTATAAGAATCTCTGCCAACCGCTATCCGTAGTTGCCACACATGCCGCCAAAATGCACCGCCAGCCAGAAGCTTCCGAACTTCATTTCGTCAACTTTCCAACCTCTGTTCCCGATGATTTTAGTACGGTTGGATTCGTTATCTTCCCAGCTTTGATTTGGTATATCATTTGTTAATTTTGGACTAACTTAAATTTTTTATCGGAATCTGGTGACAACGGGATTGCCGGAGCAGATTTCTAGTGAATTTTCGACGAACGGCATAATTGATAGGTATTTTTGGATTCACTATTCTGAGACGAATTCGTTGATATTTATTTCGTTAAAATTTGTTATCGATATTAATTTTTCTGGCGATATTCCGGCGAACCTCTAGTGAGAAACAGTTGATTCTCTAAATCTGTTCCAAATAATTATTCTGATTTTATAACGTAATAGTTTTATGTGATTGAGTAATAGATAAGATCATTAGTGATATTTAATGCTAGATTTATTAAATTAATTAGTATGGATTTATAGAAATCCTAAGTACAGATCCGATAATAATTAAATTGAGAATTTTATTGTAAGCCAGTGGACCAGATATTGTTGAATCTTATTGAAGTAATTAAATTGATTGGAGAAATTAGCATAGTGATGTGAGTTATGGAATATATCGGTATATGGTAACCTACCATAAATTGTTTATTGCAAATCTTATTGATTTATTTATTCTAAATAATTATATTACTTATTGATTTTTATTGATATTACCATTATTAATATTGACCATTGAATTTTCATTGTTCTATTGACCATATTGATTTATTGTTAATAAACTTTTATTGACCCGATTTTATTGAGTATTGCCTATTGATTATTGAAAGACCACTTGGGTTTATATTTTTGTTATTGTTCCTATTGAACCATAGACCATAATTGTGATAGAACGCCTACACTAATGGGGGATAAATTATTAGGCCGTATGCACCTGTGACTCAACTGATAGAGTCAAATTTATCAGTGTCCTACCTAAAGAGGACTATATGCTCGACCAAGCATGCGTAATTGTTAAAAGGGAGAAGTTACTGCTCTTATTGATTGATATTGATTGATTGATTGGTTATGTTAATTTGGTGCCATTTCTTCCAGGCACATATATGTTATTGTTCTAACCCTTATTTGTTATATGATATTTCTTCATACAGCCCCCAGGTATTAGTATATTACATAATTCCTTGAGTTGAAGGCTCACCACTCTTTACCATTTTTTTTAGGTGCTAGAGTAGAAGATGTTAGAAATAGAGAAGACTGAGCTTCTTGATTTCCTTTCCTCCACAAGAAGCTTTTTTATTTTTTTTATTTTTTTATGTAATTTCTTAAATTGCTTTATGGTATTGTTTTATTGTTATTCTAGACACTCCGTAGTATTTGAATGGATTTAGACAGTAGATATTTCTATTTAACTAAAATATAATGGAATGATATTATAAATGATATAATTGGGTTAATATGTGATAGAAAATATAATTGGTATTGAAATGATATTTATTGATCTTGGGAAATTCATTGATATTTTTGAGTTCTACGGGTGTATGGTAGTCTTAAACTTACCCTTACCCTAGGACCGTTACGGCTCCGGATTCAGGTCGTGACAAAGATAGTATCAGAGCATAGGTTTGAAACTATAGAAAGTTTGTAAGCTTTATAACCTAAGTATATGTATGATTAGGGAAACTATGGAGTATAGAATTCCATCACATCATTGTTATGTTTCCTTTGGATATAGATATGCGTATAATGTTATGTTATGAATTTGAGTTTATCTTATTCTTTCGTCAGCTTATGGATATGCCTCCACGACATGGTCGAGGTCAAGGTAGAGGTCATCCTAGAAGAGTTATTCTTTCTGAAGAAGGTTTTGTTAGATGAGCAGAGGATAATGTAGTTCCTCCCCCTGCACCTCCAGTTGATGTGGCTACAGTAACGCAGAGATTAGACCAACTCCAAAGGAATTATGAAATATTAGTTGAGTTGATTACTCAGCAGAGGTAGCAGCCTATTCCTCCTGCTCCTATTACCCCCTGTTGCTCTAGTGGTTCCACCCCAGCCAAAAAATGTACCACAGACAGATGAAATTAGTTATGAAAAGTTCTTGAAGTTAAAGCCTTCAGAGTACAAGGGTGATGTGCACCCTATGGATTTCTTGGAATTAATGGAAGAAAAGGCACAAATTTTGAGAATTCCAAATAGAAGAGCAGTGGATTTTGCTGGGTCCTTAATGAAGGAAGATGCTAAAGAATGGTTTAAAAGGAGCATAGCTGGAATGCTTAGGGATGGCGATGAGATTACTTGGGAGCAATTTAAAGAAAAATTAGTGGATGAGTTCTTACTAGAAAGTGTAAAAGAAGCCAAAACATTAGATTTTGAAAGATTAGTACATACTGCAGACATGTCTTTTTCAGAATATGCTAAGAAATTTAGCAGATTGAGTAAATATGCTCTAGTTTTCGTACCTGATGAAGCTGCTAGAATTCAACATTTTCGGAGGGGATTGATTGCACCTCTGTTTAAAGTTCTAGCTGCTCATGAATTCAATTCTTATTCCAAGGTTGTCAACAAAGCAAGAATGATTGAGAACAAAGAAATTGAGGTAAAAACAATATGAGAACAAAAGAAGAAAGCAAGGGTTAACAAGGCAGAGATGATAGTGGGGTAAAGAGCATGGATATGTCTTTACAGTCATCGGGTAATTTCAGAAGCCAATAGTGGAGACCTCCAGCAAGACATAATCCTTCTAGATCGACTCCTTAGATGAGCTACAGTGCAGCTAATTCTGCCCCATCTAGAGTTTCTCTTCCTCTATGTCCTACATGTGGAAAGAAACATAAGAGATAGTGCTATGTAGAGATCGGTGCCTGTTTTGGTTGCAGACAGCCAGGGCACTTTGTGAAAGATTATCCTCGGGGATCAACAGTTAGACCCCAAGCTTCTCATTCCACAGTTCAAATAGAGAGGGTCGGTAACAGTGGAATGCCAACAAGAAGAGGAAATAGTAGCAAAAGTATTGAGATTGGTAAAGGTACAGGGCAAGCTTTTGGTCAAACTTTTGGATAGACTCCTATGGGTAGAGGTAGAGGAAAGGTATTTGCTTTGGCACAACCCGAGGCGCAGACCTCTAACATAGTGGTTACATGTATTCTTCCTATCCAATTTATGAATGCAAGGGTACTATTTGATTATGGGGCTACTCATTCTTTTGTTTCTTCATGTTTTGCTAAGAAATTATCTGTGGCATGCAAATTATTAGAAAATCCATTTATTGTGTCTACACCTTTACAAGAAGAGATAGAAGTTCAGAATGTTTTTCCTTCTTGTATAGTAAAAATTGATAATAGAGAGTTAGAGGTTGATCTGATAGAATTGACAGTGTTAGAGTTTGATGTGATATTGGGCATGGATTGGTTGTCTAAGAATTTTGCTTCCATCGATTGTCATGATAGGAAGATAATGTTTAAACCTCCTTTGGGAGAAGAATTTGAGCATCAAGGAGAAAGGAGTAAAGCACCGTATAATTTGATTTCTGCTATTGGAGCAAGAAAACTGTTGAGGAAAGGATGCCAAGGGTATTTGGCATACATCAAGGATACCAAGCTTAAAGTAAAGGGGATAAAGTATATACCGATTGTTAATGAATTTTCGGATGTATTTCCTAAAGAACTACCGGGTTTACCACCAGAAAGGGAGATCAAATTCAGTATTGAAGTGTTATCGGGGACTAATCCGATTTCTATACCTCCCTATCGCATGGCACCAGTTGAATTGAAAGAGTTGAAGATGTCATTGCAAGATTTGCTTGATAAGGGGTTTATTCGTCCTAGTAGTTCACCTTGGGGTGCACCTGTATTGTTTGTAAAGAAGAAGGATGGTTCTTTATGGCTACGTATTGATTATAGGCAACTGAAAAAGGCCATTATTTGAAATAAGTATTCATTGCCTTGAATAAATGACTTATTTGATCAGCTGCAAGGTGTAAGCCATTTCTCAAAGATAGATTTGAGATCGGGTTATCACCAATTAAGAATTCGAAAGGAGGATGTGTCCAAATCCACATTTTGAACCAGATATGGACATTATGAATTCTTAGTATTGCCTTTTGGGTTGACGAATGCACCAACTGCTTTTATAGACTTGATGAATCGGGTCTTTGAGCCTTACTTAGACAAGTTTGTCATTGTGTTCATTGATGACATTCTGGTGTATTCAAAGAGTCGGGAAGAACATGAGGAGCACCTCCGTGTGGTATTGAAAACTTTGAGAGAGCATCGATTGTATGCCAAACTCTCCAAATGTGAAATTTGGCTTGATAGTGTATGTTTCTTGGGGCATATAGTAAGCAATGAAGGACTACAAGTGGATCCAAGGAAAGTAGAAGCAATTCTCAATTGGCTTAGACCCACCAATGTAACAGAAATCAGAAGTTTCTTGGGTCTAGCAGGTTATTATTAGAGATTTGTTAAAGATTTCTCTAAAATAGCAACTCATTTGACCAGGCTTACTCATAAGCAAGTAAAGTATCAATGGTCGGATGCTTGTGAAAAGAGTTTTCAGAAACTCAAGACTCGTCTCACTTCAGCACCCATTTTGACACTACCATCTAGTGAAGGAGGGTATGCAGTCCATTGTGATGCAACACGAGTGGGACTTAGTTGTGTTCTGATGCAAAATGGCAAGGTAATAGCTTATGCTTCTAGAGAGTTAAAGAAGCATGAACTAAATTATCCAACTCATGATTTGGAGATGGCTGCAATAGTGTTTGCTTTGAAGATCTGGAGACATTATCTCTACAGGGAAAAGTGTGAAATTTACACTGACCATAAGAGTTTAAAGTATGTCTTCCAGCAGAAAGATCTAAACCTTAGGCAAAGAAGATGGATGTAATTGCTTAAGGATTATAATTGTGAGATTATGTACCATCCAGGGAAGACAAATGTAGTAGCAGATGCTCTAAGCCGAAAGTCATTGGGAAGTTTAGCTCACATCCATGTGCACCGGAGATCATTGGTGTAATACCCGAGATTTACATAGTCCATTAGAGTATGTAAATGATATAGAATATATATATATATATATATATATATATATATATATATATATATATATATATTCTATAGATAGTGCATTATAGAATTGATATTGAGAACATAATGGAATTTTGTACGTAATGTATGTTAAATGCACAGATTGGTATTTTTATTGATTTTATGTATTTTTATGTGCTTAATTGATTTGAAAGGGATAATGTATCTATTGTTTAAGAGTATATGGTGATATGGGAAAGTGAGAAATATTATACTAGTGAAAATAGAACGAAAGAAAGTTACGGAAAATTTTACCAAAACGGGAAATGTTTCGGTTGGGCTTTTGGGTTTTCAAGCCCAGTCCAATGTAATGGCCAGCCCATGGATGATTTGAATTAGTAGGATTTTATTTTTATTAAGTTTAAGAAGTGATAAATTAGAAGAAAGATGGAGGGAAAGTTGATTTTGGCTATTAGGACTCGAAAGTTGACTAAAAGTCAACTTACTTAAGCTATTTGAACTCTTCTCTACTTCATATCAAGACCAAGTTCATTCTTTTGTCTTATTCACCATTAAAACTCCTACATAGTCACCATAATACCTAAGGAACATCAAGACCATTTATCTTAAGTAAATCATGACCATTCATCTTGAATCAATTATAGCCATTTGATCAAATAGGTCTAACATCTCCACCATTCAAGTAAATGATACATAAGCAAAATTTTGTCTCTTTCTTCTCATTTGTGCCACCCCACACTAAAGCAAAGGAAGACTAAATTCTCTCCCAAATACCAAAAGCTATCAACTTGTTCAAAGTTCCAAAGTTAGTAATTTAATTGCCTGAGGTAAAAAGTTAGTGCTTTATGATTCTTTACATAGTTTCAAGTATGGATTTAGTGTTTGATTGAAGTTATTTCATTTTTTTTTTCATTTCTATGGTTTGATTAAATTAAGGAATATCAAGGAGGGGACTTATTTTATATGTCTTTTGATGGATTATACAAATTAAAGTTTAGAATTGAAAGATTAACAAGTAAAATGAGCAAGAAAGACATGAAATTCATTTTTGGCAATTCTTCCCTATGGTTCGGCCTATCCAAGATATATGGGGGGGAAATATTATAAATTAATTTTAATGATATCTAGGATAATTTGGAGTGTAGAAAAGTGGATTGGACATGTTAAATTGAATTATGGTGATTTTATACAAATCTTGAAATTTTGGAGGCATAATGGATGTTATAAGAGAAGTATGTGATTTAGTGAATATTTATGATAGTTGATTGATGCTATATGATTAATATTATGTTCGTTTCATGATTCAAGGATCAATTTAAGATTTGGATGTGAAATTATAGATTTTCCCCAAATCATCATATTATGGAAAAATAGGGATTTGTAAGATTAAAGTGAATTGATTTCAATTGAATGATGAATATCAGTTATTGGAATGTTAATTTGATGAATCTAAGTTCAATTTAAAGTTTGAATATGAAATTGATATTTTTCCCAAATTCTAGGGTTTATGGAGAAAATTGGGGATTTTGAAATTTAACTTGATTTAATGAAATTGGTTGGTTAATTGAGTTTGTATATGATATAGTTAAATGATTTCAAGATCAATTTGGAATTTCGTTGTATGAAATAAT
>CATKHJ010053277.1:0-32596 GCA_949750685.1 Vernicia montana
TCCATATAATTAAGCAAAACCTCCTTACAGGTATGCTTTCAGTCAAATGAGTAGAGGCTCCCTTACACGCATACTCTACGCAGTGGTCCCCTTACGGACATGCTACATGAAGTGGATCAGACTCCATGACTAGGATCGATACCCTTCCTAACTAGGGTTCGGATATTATACCTTATCCGTAGGTACAATGTGCACAAAGTCTGATGTTTGCTCCACATCAGTTTGAGGGATTTCTATCATAAGGTTCATATACATATATCATAATTAATAGAAAATTGGCTAGGTTCATACATATAGCTTAATCATTTAGAAGTATGGTTCACAATAATTCATAATCATTTGGCTTTCATAAAGAAATTGAACAACATAGATATTCATAGGCTTATGAAATTTTCATGGAAATTAGGTATAAGCATAATAGTATATTAAATACTCACCTTAGTCAAAAAGAATCTCTATAATCTCTAAAGAAAATCCACAATCACATCAATTCCTCATAATTCTCATGATTTCCTCTAGGATGAGCTATTAACATATAAACACAAATAATGGAGAATATATCAATTCATACCCTTGTAATTACTATACACATGCTAGACTTATAATTTCTAAGCATATACCCTCCCTAAAGCATAGATTAACAACAATGAGGAAAAAGAATCATAAAGAAATCTCAAAACCCTAACTCACCTTGAATTAAATGCTTGACTTAGATGAGAGAGGAAATGGGTTATACAACCCTAGATCTTTCTATAGGAGCAATAGATGTGTTCCCTTCAACTTAGAATGAATAGATTGAGAGTTTCTTGAGAGAAAATGAGTTTAGAGAGCTTAGAAAATCAAGTGGAAATGATTTAAGTCTTAAAATCCTTTTATAGAGTCTGATTCCCGAATCTGACCCCAATGGTGATAGCGCTCGCGACAGGCAAGTCGCGGTCGCTAATCATATATCGCGATCGCAACATGCCTGTTGCGGTCGCTACCTAGCACTGTTCACACGACTGTTCATTCTGGTATCCAAATCACGCAGAAGGATTCGCGATCTGAGTTGCGGTCGCAACTTTGGACGCGAAATGATAGTAACGGTAGCGACACAAGTATCGCGGGCGCTATTCTCACCCTGAAACACCACTTAACAATTTAACTTCCATTTCACAAGGAATTCAATCCACAATCATCCATACACATGACATACACTTGAAATTCATTTATATACTAAATGAGGAGTTCATACATGAATATTGAGGATATTACAATGCACAATTCATAAAATCAATTTTAAGTCACAACTTTATTAAATGTCAAACTAATTAAAATGAACCGAAAAACTAGTCCCCGAATCTTATTTGGTTTCGAGGCTAGTGTACTTTTCTTTTGGGATAAAAATTGGTGTCATTAATGAGTTTTTACCTTATATTTTTTCAAATAAAAATAAAATAAGGTGACGACTCTAAAGCACATTTAAAAATCCAAGCCTGAGGGCTTCATCGTGAGTTCAAACCCAAATGAGCATTTCGATTCCCTCTAACGGATCGGACCGGTGCTCGGGCGAAGTCTTACAATTGGTGACTCCACTGGGGACCACCTTCTTTTTAATAAAAAGAAAATAAGATGACTATTAATTGGTTAAAAAGTTTGGCTTTTAATATAGTTGTGACTTTCATGCATCACTTGCATAGGCTCTTAGTCTCCAAACCTAGTTTTAGGAAAACAGTGGATAGTGAGTAGCATCGAGTGGGTAACCCTCATTGGGTTTATTCGCCGATAACGAAATCATCCACCCCACGACGAATCCTTTGATCCTTTCAAAGGTGTAACGAGCAAGCACATATTATTGGATCCACGCGAGGCTGCTTGACTCACATGTGGTTAGGTATATTACTTCTCTAGCATGACGGGTACCCAATTCAAACCACCCTTACCCTTTCATGTAATGAACCTAGAAACTGACCTTAGGTTGTATGTACCATAATCAAAGCCTTGTACAATTGCATATTCATGAAATGTTTTTCTCATGCATATTAAGCCATAATGTACAAAAAAAAAAAAAAAAAAAAAAAAAAAAAGGCATGCATTCATCTCAAGCCTAAGTCATACCTTGAACTGAAGAAGGGTCGAACACTCCCACCTCTATCCCAATCATCTTCGCGCCCACAAACCTTAAACACCATTGCCCCTTATTCAACCCAAAACTCAGGTGCCCTTAATTCTCACCCTTGACCTTCATTACTTTGACCCTACCCCTATCTAAGATCACCTTACCTAATAATTTTATCCTAACACACTACCCTTAAGCCTAATACCCTTGCCCCATTACCTTTAAGACTGACTCATTACCCCTAAGCCCAAGACTTTGGCCCATCATACCTTAGGTGATCCTCGAAGCCTAAAAAATGGCTGACCCATAATGCAATCGGGAATCATTTTCCCTTAAAGTTTGCATGCCCTTGACCTTCATCACCTTTCCTGTTCCATACCCATCACTTACTGGGTTTCATTTTGCTTTGCTTTAAGGCACCAATGGACAAAATGATTGATATGGATACCATGGACACCATCCTTAAAAAGCAAGAAGAGAGCTTCCAAACCATCCTCATTCCCGCCCTTAATGCTCAACAAGCCAACTTCAATAAGGCCTTAAGCATCCAACAGACCAGCTCCAACAAAGCAATGGCACATCTCACAACAACTCTCAGTGCCCAATAAGCCAAGTTCACCAAAGCTTTGAAATCCCAGCACCAACTCATCAATGAGGTAAAGAGAATGATAAATTAGGTCAAATCAATTGATGTTGCATCTGGAACAATACCCAAAAGCTCCACATCTCCAACTTCAAGCACCAAAGCCATCCTAACTTCTATTTTAGATCAGATTGATAATGGAGAAAAGCTCACAAACATTAAACCACCAACTCCATACTTCCACCCCAACTCCCATTGTTGACCTGACCAATTCCATTCTATTTATCCCAAACACCAATATTAATCTAGTTGTCAATGGAAATACACCCACGCCACTGATTCCAAGCATCAATCCTTCCTCCTTTTTGAATCCTTTTCAAAGTAGGAAGAAGTCTATCATATCAGTTACCTCGAAGCGCAAGATGAATGAACCTAAGCAGGTTTGCATCGGAAAAAGAAAATGCAAAAAAAGTGACACCTACATTCCCCTTATTGATGCAGAGTGGAAGAATATAGAGACTGCTGCCATCAACAGTAAAAAATCCTCGAAAGTGGAAATGAGGAAGTTCACAGATTTAGGTGTGCCTTTGAGTGTTATTTATCAAGATGCTTTGCAATAAAGTTTGGTAACACCTTTAGAGCCAAAGGCACCATCAAAACTTTTGTCCAAAAACTACAATGTTATTGAATTATGTGAATACCATCAAGGGGCTGGCCATAAGACAGACGTGTGCAAGAGCCTAAGGCACAAGATCCAAGACCTCATTGACATGGGAGACCTCATCCTTTCTAGACCAAATACTATCATCGACCTCCGAGCCATTATCAACTCACTCAGTTCCAAAGTAGCAAAACATGGAGGTTGCTCTCCTTGAGCAAGTTCTCATGATTGAAAGTAGAGTAAAACCAAACCTTTCCTATCTAAAATCCACCAAATGAGTCGGTACTTTGAGGATGACACTGGTCTTAGAGTTAGAGTCTGTTAGAGTCACAGTCCAAGTGCAAAAGATTAAGGTCTGTTTGTCGGAGTCATGTTTTTATTTTCTAATTTTTAGTCGATAACCATCGTTCCCAGTCTGTCTTTTAAATTGTTTATGTAATCATGGATGATGACATTTTTTTTCATAATAAAATTTGAATTTTTCATACTCTTTGTCTTTTTACTTTATTATGTGTCCTCTTTTTCTGAATCCAATCTGAATGAAACAAAAGATTAATAAACTCTTGCACAAGGAAAAAGTAACATGCACTAGTTGGAAGAATCAAAAGTTTACAGATGAATACATGAAGCAGAAAGCCACGACAATTGAAAGTTGAATCCAAAAAGAGTTCATCAAGGTGGTTGATTCCGCAAACCAATCACTTATCCGCCAAGATCAGTCAAGATAATACCCAGGAAGAATGGGAGGGTTCATGTGTAATGAATGCTATCTAATAAAGGTAATCAAGATATCCATCTGTTGGTTGAACCACATGACTGGATTTTACAATTGTCTCTTTGACTAATCCATATGCGGATTCTAATCAAACATAGGTTTCCAATGATCATGGTAATGGAAAAGAATCTGGAATGGATGAGATTGCACTATCTCAAGAGATCACAAGAGTCATGATAGTTCTCTGCAAGGTGGCCTGAAAAACAAACTGCAAGTTCTTGGAGGCATGAAAGTTGAATCAATCCAAAATCCCCTAAGCAGATGTACATGCACCTTGGCAATGATAAAATGAATAGGAGCAGCCTCTTGTCATCTTTTATCCGAACTAACATCCTTTTTTAGGTTTGGAACACTCTTCAAAATCATCAATGAATTCTGCTCTCAAAAGGAAACATTCAAGAATGAGTTTTGTAAAGCCCATTTTGCAAGAATCATCAAAAGTAGCATCAACAGTTGCCATTGGGGACAACATCCAACTTCCATTTGTACTTCACTTGAGGGAAATACCTTATTCATTAATGGATGAAATAGAGTCGATGCAACAATTGAGATAGAAATTCTTCTAGCTAAAGACAGGCAAGTGTCATGATTAGTTGCAAGAAGGTAGTCAGGGCTCCAACTTCTTATCCAAAGTTCAAAACACAATGGGTTGCCCATAAATGCTCAAGAAAATCTTGTCTGACAAGGGTATCATCCTAATGGGTTTAGATGGAATCAAATCTTCCAGCCTCTGGCCTCTGCAATTAACCAGGAAATAATTTGTTGTTTTAATGGTGCATTGTAACCAAGAACTATATAGACCTGACCTTCCTAAGAAAGGACAAGTAAAGGGATAGCAAAAGTATAGGTACGTAGGTAGCCCAATCTAGGTACAGTCCAAATATAAATTCTCTTGTACCAATATTGCTCTCTTTTTCACTCTAAAAAAAAAAAAGGCTCGCTAAGTTAAAAATCCGAAAGAGCAGCTTAGGCAGAAATTAGAGCAAGCTCGTAGAGTTGAAAACCCGAAAAGGCGACTTAGCCAAAGGATGGAGCAAATTTATTAACCTAAAGTGGCAGCATCAAGCAGAAATTAAAACTTTGTTTTGTTCAAATTGGATTCAATGTCTAGTTTTGATCATTTTGTCCTGTCTCGTTCAAAAATAAAAGTTGAGTACTTAGTCTGTTTAAACTTATGTCTAGGAAAAGCTAAACAATTATTCCCTGGAGTCGTATTTTCTGAGTCTTCAAACCATCAAGTTAAGTTACTTACATCACTCATTAAGAGAGCGTATGTCAGAGTCTTCACCCCGTGTTTGTTAAGCTCATCTTATTAGTTCTTACCTTTTTAGTCTTTTTCTACCATCATCCTTTGTGTCATAGGAATTCAGTCTCATCTTTCAGTCTATATGTCCAACCTACTAAGTCCGACTCATAAGGTGGCACCCCGCCTTTCTTACAGGTCCTATTAAGGCTGGTAGACAAAGTGCCAGTGCTCTCAAACTCTTGCAAGAATTCTTAAATGCCAGAGATCCTTTGCCAAAACTCTAATCAAACATGCCTCTCATAACCCATCATCTAAAGCCTCCTTGGAAAATCGTACTATCCTCCTAAGTGCATGCCTCATTGGCAAATCATTTGATCCCTAAAGTCTTAATCTCTCAAGACTCATGTCCTTGAAGCCCAGTTTCCTTGGCAAAGCTAAAGTCAAGCCATGGCTCCCAAGGCCTATCATCCTCAAACTGATTAAAAATGGCCTGAACTAGTCAAAGCCCATCCCAAACTCCCTTGGCAAATCATACCATCCCTTCATATCCAAGCCTCCTTGGCAAATCATATCATCCTTGAAGTCCAACTCCTTTGGACAAGCAAAATCAAGCTTGCAAACTAACTGGTCAAATCACCTCCAAAAGCCATGTTTAGAGGCAGACTATTAACAGATGGATCACATAAAGCCAACCAACAGTCTTCACTTTGAAAAGGTCAAATCTAATTGAGCCTTCCTACCTAATCTTCTCCAAGGCCTAACCTAACCGAGCCTTCACACCTAATCTTTTCCAAAACCAAACCTAACCGAGCCTTCCCACCTAATCTTTTCCAAGGCCAAAATCTAACTGAACCTTCCCACCTAATCTTCTCCAAGGCGAAATCTAATAGAGCCTTCCTACCTAATCTTTTTCGAGGCCACACCTGACCTAGCCTTCCAAGATAACCTTCTAGGCCATACCTAATTGAGCCTTCCAAGATAACCTTCCAGGTCACACTTGATCTAGCCTTCTAGGCCATACCTGACCTAGCCTTCTAAGAATGACCTCCTCTAAGGCCAAAACTTGACCTAGCCTTGACTTCCTCCTAAAGCCGAATAATCAAGCCACTTTTCCTCATCCTTCCAAAATGGGGGCACCTTCTCTCCCAAAAGATTAGCACTCTCATACTAAGTTGACCCTTCACAGGTTCAAGGTATCCAATTCATAAAAATCTTTGCATAGTCAAATGCATTTCATATTAAACAGGTCGCTAATTAGAGCTCCTAAATCAAGAAGGATCATCAAATCTGAATTCCTAAGACGGATCATCAATCCAAATTCCTAAATCAAGACGGATCATCAATCCGTATTCCTGAATCAAGCAATCAAATGGTCCTCCACCCAAACCAATCAATTTCAACTTCAAAATCAGACCCATCCTAAGATAGCCTTAGGATCCATACCTTAAATCTAAATTAGGTTTTTCCTTCTATAATCAGACCCATCCTAGGATAGCCTTAGGAACTTTTACCCAAGCAGACCAGGAATATCACTTTCATTTTAGATTTTTCCATGCAGATCGGGAATATTACTTCCATTCCAATCCAAACCTCCCAAAAATACCAAGGGAAAGTTTCTTTTATTAACCAATCCACCTATAAATATCTAGCAATGATCACCTAAACATTCCTATGGTTCCTTTTTCCACCCAGAAACGTCTAATTTCTTGAATTAGGCATTAATTTTGTTCCCTTTTCTATCCTCATTTACATTAAAGTCAAATAAATCCTTCACCCAGATATGTCTAACCTAGACATCCCTCTGGTTCATTTTCCCCCTATTTATTCAAGTCAGTCCCATCTTTCACCCAGAAATATCTAGCCAGTGACCTAGACTTCCCTCTGGTTCATTTTCCCGCCTTCATTTATTAGTCAACTTTCACCCATAAATGTTTAGAAACACTTAAACATCCATGTGGTTCCTTTTGCTATATTTCTCATATTCAATCATTTCTATCACCCAAACATATCCAAATCCAGATTTAGACATTCTTTTGGTTCCTTTACCGTCTTCCTTCATCATTTTACCCACCCAAACATGTCCAAACACTGACCTAAACATCACTTTGGTTTCTTATTCCATCCCTACTCCACGCGTTCACTATCATCAGAATCGCCTTACAGACAAAGGCAATTCTAATGAGGGAGAAACTATGAACCCTTAATTTTACACCTCCGACATATGGTTGGACCTAAGAAATCTTTGGCGAAAGTGTGGCGATGAACCGGAAGAAGAACAGACAAAAATGGGCTCAAAAACTGAAAGAGGCAGTGCAGTTGCCACAAGGGATCCCTGCGGTACCTCAGAGCCTGCCTGCGGTTGCCTCAAGTGGCTCCTGTGGTACCGCAAAGCCAGTTTACGACAACACTTTGCTGCCGCAGGAGGCCTTTGCGGTACCGCAAAGCCCCTGTGCGGCAACACGTCCTAAATTTGCAAATCCCACATTGAAATTCATCTAGAATTGTTCCCAACCACTTCCACTATATATTTAGACCCCCTAACTCAGTTTTTATCACCTCTTAACCTCTTGATTTGCTTGATTAGCTTTTGCATCAAGCGAACCATCCCCAGAAGCTTGGTCCACCAATGAACAAGCTCTCTAGTTTTAAATTTTCTTTTATCTTTGCTTTGCTACTGCTCATTGCTTTGCAAAGAAAATTGAGTTGCGACTTCCCAAGCCAACCCGCCGTCCGAGGCAAGCCCGTCGCCAAGTCTCCAAAGCCGCTCAAACGCAAGGTAAGCTTTTTTCCTTTTCTTTATTTATGTAATTTATTTTTTTCTCCTTGAGATTGTTCTTTTTATTTATTTATTTTTCCTCCTTGGGATTATTCTCTTCTTCTGCTTTGGGCTTCTTGCCTAATTATTTTCTCTCTTAATTGATTCACTTAGATTAGTTAATTAAAATCTGAAATAATAAATTCAATCTAGTAATTAATTAAAATCAATCCAATCAACTCAACTTTCAATCAATCAAAACATGATAAAGTGGTTTGACTAAATAAACACCTTCGCAAGAAGGGAGACTAATTTCTCCCCTCATCACCTTCTTCACTTTAATTTAATTTCTTTCGTTACATTGATTTTATTTGGATTAGTTTGGGGAATGTGTGACTTCCCTAGAACCCATAAGAGCTAGATGAGGTATCCTCTAATTTGAATTTTTATTGTAATTTTAACTTATTTATGTTTCTTTATTTCCTTCTTATTTCTTTTATTTACATAATCATGCATTTATTATATTGTACATGCACAATTCATAGAATCAATTTTAAGTCACAACTTTATTAAATGTCAAACTAATTCAAATGAACCGAAAAACTAGTCTCCGAATTTTCTTTGGTTTCGAGGCTAGTGTACTTTTCTTTTGGGATAAAAATTGGAGTCATTAATGGGTTTTACCTTATATTTTTCCAAATAAAAATAAAGTAAGATGGCAACTCTAAAGCACTTTTAAAAATCAATCAATTCAAGCCCGAGGGCTTTATCGTGAGTTCAAACCCAAATGAGCATTTCGATTTTCTCTAGCGGATCAGACCAGTGCTCAGGCGAGGCCTCACAGCTGGAGGTTATTTCATCGTCAAATCCAAACGGATTTGGTCTTACAACGTAGGGGTTTCACTTTGGTCTTGGCTTGCATGGTATGTAATGCATCCCTTGAAACTATTGATCATGTTTTTATTAATTGTCCTTTTTTTGTGGCTGTTTGGTGCGCTATGGAGCAACTCTTTGAGTTTCAGCAAGTACGTCATAGCACCGCCTTTGAGCTCTTTCAATTAGCTAAGGAAAAAAATTTTAGCACGCAGGTGAAACCTTTTTGGATTATTGGAATTATTTCATGCTTTTGGGAAATATGGAAAACAATAAATGAATGTGCTTTTCAAGATGTGGTTCATTCCATATCAAATACTCTTCGCTTGATTTGGAAATGCATGAAGGAAGTATAACTCTTTAGGATGGGTTGTATGGATAACTTCATATCTGATTGGCATCTCTTGCGCAAGCTAAATGTCAAACCCATTATGAGGAAGACGCAAAAGATTCATGAGGTTTATTGGGTCCCTCCAATTCAGGATTGGTTGAAACTTAACACTAATGGAGCGGCTGCAGGAGCGCCTGGTGTAACAGGGGCAGGTGAGGTGTTTCGAACATTTAGAGGTTTTGTTCATTGTTGTTATGCTAAATCGGTTGAGGTTTGCTATGCCTATGAGGCTGAACTAGCAGCCGTTATACATGGAATCAACTATGCATGGCAAATGGGTTAGAGATTTCTTTGGCTTGAGAGTGACTCAACTTACATTATGCATTCTATAGTCTCAAAGTCCTTAGATGTTCCATGGCGGTGGCGAGTTCAATGGATGAAATGTTTGGATTATATTAGTAAAATGCATTTTGTTGTGACTCATGTGTACCGTGAAGGAAATAGAGTGGCTGATTCTCTAGCTTCCAAAGTATTAGGATCCAATGTTGCTTGTTGGCGGCATTCTCCTCCCTCTTTTTGTTATCATTTAGTAGAACAGGATGGTATGGGTATGCCCAATTATCATTTTTCGCGTAGTTGATTTTGTTTAGCTTAGTTGTAATTTGTAATTATTTTCTTCTTTTAAATGAAGAGTTGGATGAGTTTTATGATGTTTGGTGCTAAGAAGATGCCAGCCTAGCTAGGATGTTCAGGTGCATCTCTGAGAACTTATTCCATCATTTTATCTTTTTTAAAAAAATTATAACTATTCTTGTTACTAGTGAATATGTATCGAAATAATCGATTCCTTGTTTTTGTGTGAACTCCTTAGCTACCAATCTAGCCTTAAATTTATCAATGGTTCCATCCACCTTCATTTTCTTTTTGAAAATCCATTTGCAGCCTATTGGTTTGGAACCGATGGGAGGTCCACTAATTTCCATATTTTATTTCCCATAATAGATTCCATCTTATAATTGATTGCTTCTTTCAAAAAAGCAGCATCTTGAGACTTCATAGCCTCTTCAAATGTGGTGGGATATATCTTTGTATTAAGGCAATATGGAATATACTTACTTATAGACTCTCTTGTTCCTTTTACCAAGAAAGTAAATAAATAAGGTTTTCTTCTTATTCTTTTACTTCTTTGAAAATCAATGACTTCTTCTTCTTTATTATTTTGAAGAACTTCTTTTCAGTAATTTATTTTTGTTTGACTTATGGTATTTTGTCTTTGAGTTTAGGAATGGATTTAAATCTATTTTCATCAAAAATAGCATCTCTTGATTCAATTACAATATTTACTATTATCGAATCATTAGGTTCTATTACCATGAACCTATATGCTTTGTTATTTTGTGCATATCCCAAAAATATACACTCAATTCCTCTTTCACCGAACTTTTTCCTTTTTAGGTTCTGAAACTTTTACAATAGCCTACAACCCCAAATTCTTAAATAATTCAAGTTAGGCTTTCATTTATTCCATAATTCATAAGGAGTAATTTACACTTTTTGTTGGAAACTCTATTTAAAATATGGCATGCAGTTAGCAAAGCTTCACCCCAAAATCCATAACTCAAACCATAATTAGATAACATGGCATTCACCATTTCTGTAAGCACTCTATTTTTCCTTTTTGCTACACCATTTTGTTGTGGTGTATAAGGAGTAGTAGTTTCATGTACAATACCAAAGGATTCAAAATAAATTGGTTTATAATATTTACCACCTCTATTTGTCCTGAATCTTTTGATAAAGGATTCACAATGCAATTCAACTTCATATTTGTAAATCTTAAATTTTTCAAGCACTTCATCTTTTAAATGTAATAAATATAGCAATATCTAGAAAAATCATCAATAAATGTAGCATAATATTTCTTTCCACCTATTGTAGGAGTGCTATGCAAATCACAAACATCACTATGAATAAGATCAAGCACACAAGAACTTCTTTCAATTTTGGAAAAAGATTTCTAGTAATTTTAGTAAGCATGCAAGTAGAGCATTTTTCCATATTCTTATCGAAAAATGGTATTAAATCTAACTTTACCATATCATGCATTCTTCTAAAATTAATATGTTCTAATCGAAAATTCCATAAAAAAAAAAAAGAGTCAACCATAAAAGCAAAAATAACTTTATTATTATTAATAATATTAAGTTTAAACATTTCCTCATACATATAGTCTTTTCCTACAAAGACCCCACCCTTGGACAGAATAAACTTATCTGCCTCAAAAACAAGTTTGAAACCATGCTTATTCATAATACTACCATAAACAATGTACTTTCTAACTTATGGCACATAATAAACATTAGTAAGAGTAATAAGTCTTCTAGAAGTAAATTTGAGTTCAACAGTTCCAGTGCCTTTAACTTGGGATGTAGATGAATTTCCCATATAGAGAACAACCCCATCTTCTACTGGATCAGTAGTTTTAAACATACTCTTATCCTTACACACATGTTTGGTAGCCCCAAAATCAATCCACCAAGCATTATTATCTTCAAGTACATTAATCTTCAAGTACATCATTTCTAACTTCTGGCACATAATAAATATTAGTAAGAGTAATAACTCTTCCAGAAGTAAATTTGAGTTCAACAGTTTCAGTGCCTTTAACTTGGGATGTAGATGAATTTCCCATGTAGAGAACAACCCCATCTTCCATTGGATCAATAGTTTTAAACAGACTTTTGTCCTTAAACACATGTCTGGTAGCCCCAAAATCAATCCACCAAGCATCATTATCTTCAAGTACATTAATCTCAGAAATCATTGCTACAAAATTTTCATTTGTAGCATTAAATGATAAGGATTATTGTTAGTATAGTTTGATAAGTTTTATCCCTATCTCGTCACTTCGTTGTAAACTCTATCTCTATCTTGTTGTTAACTAACTAAGATATACTGCTATATAAATATACCACAATAGATCAATAATATTATCTTGCTCTTCCTCAAAATCATAATACTCTACATGATATCAAAACCTAAAAAGGCCTAAGCAGCAAAATATTTATTTTCCTCATCCTTTGCTTTTCTCATCCTTTTCTTTCTTTCTCACCATGGAAACTGCTTTTGCTTTAACTACTTTTGCAGCAAGATCTAGTACCTCATCCATTTCAGCTATTCCTCCTCCACCCAACGTTGCTCATCAGTTATCCATAAAATTAACTTCTTCGAATTTTCTTTTATGGAAAACTCAGTTTCTACCTTAACCGAATGGCTATAATATGGCCCATCACATTGATACATCTGTTGAGCCTCCATAAAAAACTCTTGACAATGGAAAAATTAATCCAAAATACACCAATTGGTTTTGAGCTGACTAAATTGTTCTTAGCTAATTGGTTAGTTCAATGTCAAAGATTGTGCTTCCTTAAATTGTTGGTCTTTAAATGCAAGAGATGTTTGGCAAAGGCTTGTAACGATTTACTCCTCTGACTCACAAATTCAGATTCTCTTTTAAAAGGACAGTTACATAAGCACAATCGTGGCCTAAATGGAAAAATTGATGCCTACATGTAACGAGCCAAATATATTGTTGATCGTATGGCGGTGCTGAACAAACCAATTTTTGATGATGATCTGGTTGGAGCAATCATGGAAGGATTAGGATCTTCCTATCGACCCTTTGTGCAGTCTCTTGAATCAAGGTTAAAACTAGTAAGTTATGATGAACTTTATGGTTTGTTATTGAGTGAAGAATTGCAATTGCAAAAGGACTCTACTGTTAATGAAATTGTTGCTCCAATGGCTTACTATGCTACTTGAGATAGTAGCAACCATGGTTCACATGATAATCAACATTCTCGTGGTGGTCAATCTTCACATGGCAGGGGACAGTATTCCAATAATTATAGGAACCCGACACCATCACATTAACAAGACATCGAATGCTATATTTGTCAAGGTTATGAACACACATCCCGCCAATGCCCATCTCCACGACCAAGAACTCAAACAAAACCTCAAGACAATTTTTCCACCTTTCATAATGGTACTAGGCAGTCATGGGTTGTTGACTCTGGTGCGAACCATCATTTGACAACAAATTTGGAAAACCTTGACATTAAGACAAATTACAATGGCACAGATGAAATCACTATTGGCAATGGTAAAACAATTCCTATCTCTCATGTTGGTTCTGCTCCTATTGTGTTAAATAATAAATCTTTTTTTCTTAATGATATCTTATGTGCTCCTGATGTTTGTCAGAATCTTCTTGCGGTTAGTGCATTTACTAAAGCTAACTCTGTTTCCATTGAATTTTTTCCTTCTTATTTTGATGTTAAGGACCTCCACACGAAACAGATATTATACAGAGGCCATAGTAATGATGGGATTTACAAAATGTTGGGGGATATTCAAAATCGATCTTCAAAAACTCCTCAACCTCTTTCTGCTTCCCTCTTTACTTGGCATCACCACCTAGGTCATGCGAATATTCAGACAGTAAAGAAGGCTTTGACGTCCACCTCCATTCCATTTAAAGATGATTTTTCTATTTGTAGTGCTTTCAGTGTTAGCAAATCTCATAAATTACCTTTTCCTTAGTCTAGTTTAACTGTTACATAACCATTAGAACTTGTCCATTCGGATTTATGGGGTCCCTCACTTATTATTTTTATTGATGGTGCCTCATATTATGTTTTGTTTTATGATCATTTTAGCAAATATTTTTGGATTTACTTTCTTGCTAGAAAATATGATGTTCTTTCTGTGTTTATCAAATTTCATCAATTAGTTGAGAAATATTCTGGTTATCCAATTAAGTCCTTTCAAGCTTATTAGGGTGGGAAATTTCAATCTTTAACCACTTATTTGTCAAATAATGGGATTATTCAACGTGTTTCATGTCCTTACACTCAAGAGCAAAATGGTTGTGCAGAAAGGAAACATAGACATATTGTTGAAATTGGATGAACTCTATTAAATCATGCTTTTGTTCCTACTAAATACTAGACTTATGCCTTTGATACTGCAATTTACACAATTAATAGACTTCCAACAACAAAATTGAATAATAAATTTCCATATGAAATTTTATTTCATCAATAACCCGATTATTCTCAATTTCATATGTTTGGTTGTCTTTGCTTCCCTTGGTTGAAACCATACTCTAAAAATAAATTGGATTCCAAATCGCAGCCCTGTATATTTTTTGGTTATAGCAAACTTCATAAGGGATTTAAATGTTTTGATCCTAAGTCTGGTAAAATTTACATCTCACGCCATGTTGTTTTTATGATCAAGTGTTTCCATTTGCTGCAAATAATGTTTCAAGAACTCCAGCTGACAGCTCATCATTGCCGAGTACAATTTTCATACCTTTTTTTTATCCAAGACACATCTGTTCGTTCAATTCCAATAAGGCATGACGAGCTGGGTATTCTTAGTGCTTTACCAAACACAAATAACTCATCTACTGCTCAGGTTAAACCATTTCTGCCATACCCGAAAATGACCGACTCTACCTCATCAAGCCCAAGCTCATTATCCTCTTCCCAATTAGCTGATCAAACCAAATAGCTAACTTCTCCAACTTTAGAAATATCCTTTCCACAGACATCCAGCTCCTTTGAATCAACTTCACTTACCAAATCTCCTTCTCTAATTAAAATTCATCCCATGATCACTAGAAAACAAATAGGCACTTTAAAACTGAAACAGATATTCAACCTAGCTGTTGATGTGATCCAGGTAGCACATACCTATATTAAAGCATCACAAAGTCAATAATGGAGGAATGCTATGACGAAAGAAATCAATGCCTTGTTTCGAACTGGTACCTGGATTCTTGTTCCTAGAGAGCCATCCATGAATGTCATTGGATGTAAGTGCGTATACCGTGTTAAGCAAAAATCTGACGGAAGTTTGGATAAATATAAAGCTTGCTTGGTGGCAAAGGGTTATTATTAATGCCCTGGAGTTGATTTCACAGACACATTTTCGCCAGTTATTAAACAACTGTGCGATTAATTCTTTCCATTGATGTTTCGTCAAATTGGAAAGTCAAGCAATTGGATGTCTCTAATGCGTTTCTTCATGGCAAGTTGGAAGACACTATATAAATGGAACAACCACTAGGTTTTGTTGATAAAGAGCACAAAAATCATGTTTGTTTATTGCAACATTCTCTCTATGACCTCAACCAAGCACCGAGGCAATGGTACAAGTGTCTTGTTGATGTTCTATTATCAATTTTTAGAGCTCCAAGACTGACACCTCTCTTTTCTATTACAGAAATAAATGTGTTACTGTCTTATGCTTAGTCTATATTGACGACATTTTAATTACTGGAAGTGATGATCAAACTGTTCAGTATGTTATTGATTCAATAAACAAAAAATTTTTATTGAAAGACTTGGGTTCTCTAGACTACTTTCTTGGTATGGAGGTGATATGGACCAAAGATGGTTTGTTGCTAACACAAACAAAATACATTTAAGATTTGCTAGTTAAAGCAAGAATGGCAAACTGCAATCATTTGTCCACTCCAACTTGTACTACATGAAAATTATCACTCAATCAAGGTGATCTAATTCAAGATCCTTTGTTTTATCGAAGTATTATAGGTGGTTTGCAATATCTTTCTCTTACATGACCGGACATCTCATTTGTTGTACACAAAGTATCTCAATTTCTTCATGCTCTAACAACAGAGCATTTGATAGCCGTCAAACAAATCTTACGGTATTTGCAAGCTACTGCTAGTTATGGTCTTAAAATTTCCAAGTCACCAACCTTCCAAATATATGCCTATGCTGATGTTGATTGGGAAAGCTCCATTGATGACCGCAAATCCACTACAGGATACTTGGTTTTTGTTAGTTCTAATTTAGTATCTTGGAGTTCAAAGAAGCAGAGAACAGTGTCCAAATCATCTACCAAGGTTGAATATGGTGTTGTGGGAGCTGCTACTTCTGAAATAACTTGGCTATAATCACTTCTAGGAGAAATTGACTACAAACCTGATCAAGCTCCTGAATTGTGGTGTGATAATCTTGGAGCAACATTTATGACAGCAAATCCAGTATTTCATTCACGAACAAAACACCTTGAAGTTGATTTTCATTTTGTTCGTGACAAGGTTGCAAAGAAGGAGCTTCAAGTGTTGTATATTTCGTCCAAGGATCAATTAGTTGATGTTCTTACTAAAGCTCTAGCAAAAATCAGGTTCTTGTTTCTTTGTGACAAGTTGACTGTTTCTTCAAAAGTAGTACAACTTGAGGGGGCGTGATAAGGATTACTGTTAGTATAAGTTGATAAGTTTTATCTCTATCTCATCACTCCGTTGTAAACTTTATCTCTATCTTGTTGTTAACTAACCAAGATATACTGCTGTATAAATATATCACAATAGATCAATAATATTATCTTGCTCTTCCTCAAAATCATAATACTTTACATTAGATGTATTCTTATTATTTTTATTTTTCAGAAACCAGCAATTAGCCTTAAAATGACCAGGCTTGCCTTAATGGAAACATGCACCTTTCTTCTTTTTCTGTTTCTGGTTCTTTTGATTGTTGGTGGATTGATTGAACCTTTTCTTTGTGGGCTTATTTGATTGTCCTTCCTCCGTTACATGGACTTTGGAAACATGAGCATTTGGATCTTTTGTTTCCTCCTACATACGATATTCTTCTTCAATATGAAGATGGTTAGCCAGTTCCTCAATAGACATATCATCTTTTCTATGTTTTAGTCCTTTTTTAAAATCTCTCCAAGTTGGAGGAAGTTTGTCAATAATAGAGGAAACAATAATGGTATCATCCATATGCATGTTATATTGTTTAAAATTATTCAAAAGCTTTTCAATCTCATGCAATTGTTCTATAACAGACATACCATTAACCATCTTATAATTATTGAATCAGGTAACAAGAAATTTCTTGCTAGTTGCATCCTCTTGCATATACATAGCCTCTAATTTCTCCCATAACTCTTTTGCAGTGGCCACATTTTGGTAAATATCTAAAAGTGCATATGACATACCATTCAAAATATGTCCTCTGCATATCTCATCACCATTGTCCCATTTTTACCTATTTTGTGTAGCCTCAAGAGTTTCTCCTTCATTCTTAGTAGGCCTTGGAGTGTTCAAGACATAGATGACTTTTAGAGTCACTAAGAGAAAATGCATCTTCTTTTGCTATTGTAGGAAATTTCTTCCATCAAAACGCTCCAATTTGACAAAAACAGTGGACATTTGCCTTAATATAGCAAGTGCCATTGTTGCAGGAAAATTAAATTATAGCCTTAAGATTGTTAGAATAAAGTATTAAAAATGGAGAAAATTAATTAACAATCAATGGAGGTTTTAAGGCGTGTAAACACTCTCACTTTCCTTAAGGCTATATTTGCCCCTACTTATTGGTGTGCAACAAGGATTATGCAAATTGCTTATAGGATACAATAAAGCCCAATGTCTAATTTATTTAAAAAATAAAAACTTTGTTTGTTGCTCTTGAGATTCAAACCCCTGACCTATGTAAATATTAATAAAGCACCAATCAGCTAAATCAAACATGAACTCTTGTTAGTTTAATACATAAAAATATATTATTTCATTTAAAACAAATTATATTGTAAAATTAATTTTAAGAACCACCTTCCAACATAAATTAACAATAAAATTTAAATATATTATAAAATAAATTTAAGTTCTTTAGCACTAAAAATTAAATTTCTCTCATTTTTATCTATACAAAAAAAAAATAATCATTTTTATATTATTTGTTAAAGAAAATTTGTTGTATTCAAATTTATTTCATATTATTCTATTAAATTGCTTATAAAATTTATATTTCTTATATTATATAATATTAATTTAATTATTTTCAGTTCGACCTTGGTTGAACTTCTGACTCGTGACCCTTTGCTTCTACCGATTCGAAGGCTAGGCCGGATCTGAAAACATTGCTTAAAAGTATTTTACAAAATTGATTAACTTGTTTACACTTTCCTGCAGTAAAAGGATAAATAAGAAAAAAATCTTTAAAAAAGTAGGAGGAAGAAAGTTGTTTCTATTTTAAAAAACTTCATCTGTATGTGAACCCTTAATTTTTCACCCCCAGCATGTGATTGGACCTAAGAAACATTTGGTGAAAGTGTAGCGATGAATCGAAAGAAGAACGGACGAAAATGGGCCCGAAAATCGAAAGCTGCAGTGCAGTTGCCGCAGGAGCCCTGCGATACCTCAGAGCCTACCTGCGGTACCGCAAGGCTAGTTTGCGACAACATTTTGCTGCCGCAGGTGGCTTCTGCGGTACTACAGAGCCCCTGTGCAGCAGCGCGTCCCAAATTCATAAATCCCACATCGAAATTTGTCCAAAATTATTCCCAACCCCTTCCACTATATATTTAGACTTCCCAACTCAGTTTCTCATCTCTTGGCTTGTTTGATTAGTCTTTGTATCAAGTAAACCATCCCCATAAGTTTGCCCCAACAAGGAACAAGCTATCTAGTTTTAAATTTTCTTTTATTTTTATTTTATTTTGCTTTGCTACTACTTCTTGCTTTGCAAAGCAAATTGGGTTGCGACTTCTTGAGCCGACCCGTAGAGTCAAAAGTTCCCTACCATCCGAGGCAAGCCCGCCGCTAAGTCTCCTTGGGATTCGCTTTTAATTAGTTAATTAAATTGGTTCATCTAGGTTGTTAGTTAATTAAAGTCTGAAATAATTACTTCAACTTAGCAGATCAATTAGGTTAATTAATTAATCCAACCCTCCCTAAATTAATCAATTAAAACATGATAAAGTGGTTTGACTAAACAAACCCTTTCTCAAGAAGGGAGAGTTGCATGGGTTCTGATTCTCATTCAAAGGGATACGCAGGCATGTTTGGTCCAAGTATCGAATCCAATTAAAATTAACCAACCTCTGCCCTCATCACTTTCTTCACTTTAATTTAATTTCTTTTGTTACTTTGATTTTATTAGAATTAGTTTGAGAAATATGTGATTTCTCTAAAACTCATAAAAGTTAGAGGAGATATCTCCTAATTTGGTTTATTTTTATAACTTTAACTTATATTTCTCTTTGTTTTATTTCTTTCTTATTTCATTTATTTACATAATCATACATTTTTTATATTATACATAATTCATGAAATTAATTTTCAGTTACAACTTTATTAAAATAAACCAAAAATTTAGTCTCCGAATCTTCTTTGGTTTCGAGGCTAGTGATGTTTTTCCTTTGGATTATAATTTGAGTTAAAATTGGTTTTTACCATATATTTTTCCAAATAAAAAAAAAAAAGTAAGGTGACGACTCTAAATTCATTTTTAAAATCAATCAATTTAGAGAGTTTCGTCGTGAGTTCAAATTCAAATGAACATTTTCATTCTTTTTTAACGGATTGGACCAGTACTCGGACGAGATCTCGCGCTATAAAATTTTATGTATATTTATATACACTCTCTTTTTAAGACACAAAAACTAGATATTTTCTTAAGATACAGAGTAGTTATTAGGACATATGATAAGACATATCTCTTCATAAATAACTACTAATTTAATTAAATCTAAATTCAAGGCAAAAATAAATAAATCTAAATTGAGTAGTTATCTTTTCAGTTTTGAAAATATTTCAACACATTACTCGATTATTAGAAAAAAATCGATCTATTTCATATTCAAATGCCCCTTTATTTGAAATCCTCAACTAATGAAAATGGATAGCGATCTCTGAAAATTTTGCTGTTAATTTGAGAAGTAAATTACTGCTCCAAGGATTTCCACAAATGAGAAACTGCAGTTTAACAGTATTTTTCTCAAGGAAGCATGTCATTTTCTTTTAATGATGGAGCCAAAAAACAATTTTAAAGGGATCAAAAGAAAAATTGAATACCTTGTAACAAAAAAAAATGCATGATAAATACTATACACCAAATTTAAAAGGTTGATATGATTTTTTTTACTATTTATATGACAAATTTCATAGAGTTATGGTCCTCTTATTCTCTAGCTCCGTCATTATTTTCTTTGAAGACTTCATCAAATTAATTAGGTATTGCAAAATTCAGTTCTTTCTCAAAGAGACTTTATCAAATTTAATACAGCAAAGAAAATGGGTATAATGTTGTTAAAAAAGAATGTGAATGCTAAAATATTTTAAGAAAGAAAATTCACTTGTCATTGTAAATCCTTGTCTACTCTCCATGTCCAAATTTGGGAAATATGATTAAATTTGAGTTATGAACTCCGATTAAATATATACAATTTTAGTTATTTATAAAATAATTCATCACTGTTACTTTTATTAAATTTACCTTAATTACACACATCAATATATAATTTAATGATAAGTATATATACGGTTTGAAAAAAAAAAAAAACTTAAGTTAAATTCTTTATCTCATACTAAAAAAAAATTATCTTAATTGCACTTCAATTCAAATATCATTAATTACAATATTAAAAAAATTGGCTCTAATTATAAATTTAAACAAAATTTTAGAATTTTTTTCACTATCCTATATTAGTTGTAATTTTTTTTTTATTAAACTACTTTTCATTTTGATAAATAATATATTCATTTTATAAAATTTTCTCTTGTCATTTACGTGGGATTTCGAATTCCAAAACCCAACCTTTTTACACAGCAACTAACAAAGAATGGCCGCCTTCAAACTCCACAAAACCCAGAGCTTACTTTCTTCTCCCCATAAAACCTCCTTCCTCTTCTCCAGTTGGTACTCTCCGCCGCCGCCGCTAGCGCCTCACCATGAAGATCCAATGCTCTCAACCATCTCCGAAGCAATCAAAAACTGCGAAGCAAAACCACTACACGTTTCGCTCAAGAAAATCCTCCCTTCCCTCAATGCCCATCATGTTATCAGCCTCATCAACCACAATCCCCACTCTCTCTCTCCACAGTTTCTCTTTTCTTTCTTCAACTTCCTCTCTTCATGCCCCACGTTTCGCCACACAATTCAGTCCTATTGCACCATGGTCCATTTCCTCGCTTCCCACCAAATGCACTCGCAAGCCCAATCTCTGCTTCATTTCGTTGTCTCTCACAAAGGGAAGCACTCTGCTTCTTCAGTTTTTGCTTCAATTCTTGAAACTAAAGGTACCCATTTTTCGAATTCTGTGTTTGATGCTTTAATGAATGCGTATACAGATTTGGGATTTATATCAGATGCTATTCAGTGTTTTAGATTGGTTAGAAAGCATAATTTTCAAATCCCATTTCATGGTTGTAAGTGTTTGCTTGATAGAATGATTAAAACGAGCTTGTCTATGGTGGCTTGGAGGTTTTATTTGGAGATTTTGGATTCTGGGTATCCACCAAATGTATATAGTTTTAATCTTTTAATTAATAGAGTATGTAAAGAGGGTAAAATTAAGGATGCTCATATGATTTTCGATGAAATTACAAAGCGGCGTCTGCGGCCTACAGTTGTTAGTTTTAATACTTTGATTAATGGATATTGTAAATCAGGGAATTTAGAGGAAGGTTTTAGGTTGAAGAAGGTTATGCAGGAGAATAGGATTTTCCCTGATGTTTTTACTTATAGTGTTTTGATTAATGGGTTGTGTAAGAATTGTAGATTAGATGATGCCAATCAGCTGTTTGATGAAATGTGTGAGAGAGGGTTGTTGCCTAATGATGTTACTTTTACGACACTAATTAATGGGCAATGCAAGAGTGGTAGGATTGACTTGGCCATGGAGAATTATCAGCAAATGTTAAGAAAAGGTCTGAAACCTGATTTAGTTTTGTACAATACACTCATCAATGGCCTTTGCAAGGTTGGAGATTTCAGCGAAGCAAGAAAGCTTGTTGAGGAGGTGCATAAGAGAGGTATGAAACCTGACAAGATCACATACACCACACTTATAGATGGTTATTGTAAGGAGGGAGATTTAGAATCAGCTTTGGAGATTAGGAAGGAAATGTTTAGAGAAGGAATTGAGCTTGATAATGTAGCCTTCACAGCCCTTGTTTCAGGATTATGTAAAGAACGAAAGGTAATTGATGCCGAAAGAACCTTGAGGGAAATGCTTAAGTCGGGTTTAAAACCAGATGATATGACATATACTATGGTCATGGATGGATTCTGTAAGAAGGGCGATGTGAAGACAGGGTTCAAGTTGCTCAAAGAGATGCAGAGTGATGGCCATGTACCAGGAGTTGTAACTTATAATGTGCTTATGAATGGACTTTGCAAGCAAGGTCAAATGAAAAATGCTAATATGCTTTTACATGCTATGCTCAATTTGGGAGTAGTTCCAGATGACATAACTTATAACATTTTATTAGAAGGTCATTGCAAGCATGGAAATCCAAAAGACTTGCATAAAATACAGAGTGAGAAGGGGCTTGTGGCTGATTATGCATCGTATAAATCACTACTTAACGAGTTGAGTAGAACTTCAAAAGATCACCGGAAGAGATGACTGCAGGAAATATAACAAGTTTTGATTTTTTAAAGTTGGTTAGCATATCCAATGAGGAGAACCCATTCTTGAAATTGAGTTGGGAGAAACTTCACATGGCTTTTTGTTTTCGTTGATGACCATTACCCTTGCAATTGATTTGGCGAAAAGACAAGTCCTTCAACTTGGCAAACTGTTGCATTTGATTTCAACTACATCTCCAAGGATTTGGCCAGCCTTTTACAGGTTAGTGGAATCCATATGCTGAAAATTCCAATTCAAGTAGTCATTTATTTACTAACTCTGAAGAAACTGACATTCTAACACTCTGTAAATGCAAAGATTATGACTGACAGAGATTGCTGAACATATCAAAGATGCACGACTATAATATTTGAAATTAATACAAACCCAGAGAATATTGTTATTTTATAAACAGATATGTAGGCTACATGACTTTGTTAACTTAAATTTTGGGGGGGTTGGGAAGGGTGGGAGGAAGAGAAGATCTTCAAGGAAATCTGCAAAATTAACAAATTCAATATGTGAATTGTTTTCTGTTATAAGATTAGCCATGCTTTAAATTGTTGGTTTACTATTTCTTTGCAAGTTAATTATTAGTTCAAATGCTTCACTTGCTCCCACTTCATTTGCATTTTATACATATTTTTTGGTTCTTTCCCCAAATGGCATTCTTTAGGAGGGAAGAAAAAAAAAAGATGATGCTTTGCAATGTGGATAGTCTTCCTTCTTCCCTTGTGAATCTCACCACTCCAATTCTGAAGGGATTGGAACTTGAAATTTAAAGCCAAATTAGCTGCTGTTGAACTCCCACGAAGTTGTCTGACATAATATTCTCCACCTATCTCTGTTTATATTGAGATATTCATGCACAATGCATGAATGTCATAGTGAATGTAACTATGAATTTGTTCAGCAAAAGTTTTCTTTTTCTGTTTTTTATCTGATCTTTTTTACTCCTTGAGATTTGCTTTGCAATACAAAAACAGTTTGATTAGTAGGTCTCAAAAGAATAAGAATCTAATACATGGGAGTTGAATGCCTCTTGGTTTACGTAATCTTCCAATTTTATGAAGTAGGTCTCATAAGACACTTTGTATTGATATTATGAAATCTAAAGATTCATTTATCCCCACGCTACGCTAGGAATGGAAGAGAATTACCTCTGCTCTGTATGTATAGGAATTGGAGTGTAGGAATCTATTGTTAATTTTGGAAAATTATTAAATGTACCCATTGTAATGCACCCTCACATAAATATGGGATTCACGTCGAATTCTTATACCATGAATCTAGTTTCACCATGCAATGTGGACTAGGTATCTGCATGTCACGTGTTTTCAGTTTTTTTTTTTTTTGTCAAATTTTTTTTTTCTTCATACTCACCATTAGTCCCTATCTTTTTTTCTGACAGCTATATTTGGCAAATTTAAGATTTTATTTGCTCAAAATTTTTTCCCTTTTATGTTTCATTTATATTTATATTTATATTTTTTATTTTATTTTTTAAAAAAATATATTTATATTTAGTGTTAATCATTTATATTTTTTTATTAATTTATTATAATTTTGTTTGGTATAATAATTCGTTTAATCTTTCAATTTCATTATTTTTACAATGATATTTTATAACTGAAAAAATCATTATTTCACAACCACCATCAACAAAGTTAATTAAGTGTATATTAATATTATTATTTTGTACATAATAAGTATGAACATCATATATAGATACAAGATCCCTAACTTTTTATTAATATTTTTTTATTGATTACGTGATATTTGCACACATGCAAAATTAAAATCAATAGTTTTGATTGTGCTAAAAAATTATTGGGCATGAAGATAATATATTTTTTTTATTCACATTAAAGTGATTTTTATGTGTAATTGAAGGGATTTCTTTTTTTATGTAAAAAAAATAATGAATCTAAATCTTATGTTTAATAAACTTTATGCTAATAACAAATGAATATACGTTTTATAAGTACTGAACTTAAACTTTTTGTTTAATAAACCTGACACTAATAACAAATGAATATACATTTTATAGATAATGAAGATGAACTTAAAATTTATGTTTAATGAATTTGACACTAATAACAGATGAATATATATTTTGTAAGTAATGAACATAATCTTATATTTAATGAATCTGACACTATGTTGCTAAAAATCTGTAAGTGTACAGATCGTGGATAAGTAATAGTGTATGAGTAGAGTGTCGATTCCACAGAGAATGTATTGTCAAGTACCAAAATTATAATTACTCTATTATTTAAAATATCAATTTAGTTGAGATTTAAGAATAAAATAAAAACAAGTATTAAGAAATAAATTCAATATATGAAAAAAAAAAACTAGAATTTAGACTTCATTAATTAATTGCCTATGACTTTTCTATGTTCTCTAAATTGGTTTAATTTCATTGGAATTAATAATTAGATTTCCCTAAATTATATAATGTCTCTCTCAAGACACAACACAAATATTTATGTTAATCTTATGTCTACTCTCGTGATTACAAGCAATTAACACAAACCCATTAAGTTTTATGAAAATCCTTTAATTAATCATAAATGAGTATTCTTATCTTTAAACAACACATTTTCTAGGTCTAATATCTCAATGAACTAATATTATGTTTTCACTCTCGCTACTTCACATAATATCTTTAAATATGTAAATTGTTATTAATTATTTACAAGCATTAAATTTTAAGATAAAAGATTAATTTCAATAATCAAAATCAAATTAATCAAACAAAAATAGTCATAGGAAAATTAAGAGATTAAATCTAAATTCTAGATAATAAATTTAGCTACTCATAATTAAGAAGAAAGAAACAATTAAATTAACAATCAATCTAATAGAAAATATAATAATAACTTATTATTTAATTCAAAAATAAAAGTTTAGAAAAAATTCTTTTTGGATGTAATTTTTGGCGTGCACGACCTCCAAAACTTCTCTTCTTGAACAAAATGAAAATAAAAAGAAATGAAATTAATAAAATATAAATCTATCTAATTGATTAAATGAGAGGTGGTAATGCATATTTATATGCAATTTCCATATTCTTTTTCCACCATCTTACATCATTGCCTGCATCATTATTATTATTATATCATTACTTGCATCATTAATATCATGACATCATTGCCTGCATCATTAATATTATAGCATCATCGTCTGCATCATTAATGTCATTTTTATCTGTAAAATAAAATAAAATAAAATACTAAAAATATTTTATAATTTATTTATAAATTGTTAGAATTATTTATTTCTCAAAATAAGTAATTATATTATTAAATTGAAAAATAAAAGTTTAGAAAGAATTCTTTTTTAGATACAATCTTTGGCGTACACGAGCTCCAAAACTTCTCTTCTTAATCAAAATAGAAAGAAATGAAACTAAGAAAATATAAACTCTCTAAATATTTGTTTTCTTGATTGAATGATAGAATGATTGAATGATTGAATTGATTATTTGAATGAGGGGTAATAATGCCTATTTATAGGAAATTTTCATCTTCTTTTTTCACTATTTTGCATCATTGCTTGCATCATTATTATTATGACATAATTGCTTGCATCATTAATATCATGACATAATTGCCTGCATCATTATCATTATGACATCATTGCATGCATCATTAATATTATGATATCATTGCCTGCATCATTAATATCATGACATCATCGTCTGCATCATTAATGTCATTTTGATTTGCAAAATAAAATACTAAAAATATTTTATAATTTATTTATAAATTGTTAGAATTATTTATTTCTCAAAATAAGTAATAATATTATTAAATTCTCAAGAACTGAATCAAAATTTGAATTTAAACAGGTAAAATAATTTTAAGAAAATAGAGTTATCAGGCAGAGACACAACTTTTTGTGTCATTCTCCACATACCGCGCCATTTTGATGAGGCGAAAATTATCTCATTTCAGAGATGGAAAGCCCATGGTATGAAGGTAAAAGGTAGGACCTGCAGACGAAGAAAAGAAATATCAGGGGCTCCCTGAGGTTGACCCTGGCGAGGAGCCTTCGATGCCTAAGTTGATAGGCTTGAAGATGAAGGAACTTGGAGGAAAAAGAATTGGTCTCTTCCTGGTTCTTATAGAGAGAATCTAGTGATAGTTTGTTTACTTGCATGAGTGAGTAATCTTCTATTTTATAGTGGTTCAATTAGGCAGGTGGATGAGAATTGGCGAATAGGTGGCAGCATTCTAATGGCAGAAAGGAGAGGAGAAGTATGAATTGATGGGACAAGTAGCATTTCTTGTGTCAGTTTTTTGATACCATACATGTACTTGAGTACTGTGGAAGGGTGACGTCATTAGCGTGCCATGCCCACTGTTTTATTCTGTCATGAGTCATCTTTCTTTAGGGTGAAGGCACCATTGGATCTCTTCATCTGGGAAGAGCCCAACGAATTGATTGTATTCGAGCTGAAGGATCTTTGTGAGGGACTCGAGTTGTTTGGAGCTCAAATTCAAGCCGCTCTGTCCTCAAGTTACTTAGAGCTCGCAAGTCCGTTCAGGCCAAACTGGAAGCTTTAGTAGTTAACGAGTTTAAGGGTCAGATCCATTTGTCATGCAAACGAGATTTTTTTTTTTGTGGACTACTTTTATTTTAACCCAATATAGATCGGTTACTTTATCCCGCATCAATTGGCATTTGATCATAACAGCTTCCAAAAATTATTGTTATTTTGGTAAAAAGACTTATGAGCAACCCCAATTATTGTACATTTTATACTATTCTATTCTTCATAATTTTGCATGCCTCATGCCTACCTATTACGAGGACACATGAGTGTATATATTGCAGCAAACACATTGTTTTGAAATTCACAAGAAATATTTAGTTATAGTTTGAGTTTTATATGTTTATTGTGTAATTCAATTTATTTTACTAAAGAGTATTTGGTTCAACAATACTGAAATATTTTTTAAGATTTTGAATTCTCAAGTTAAAATTATAGTCGGAGCTAAACTTATATATAAAAAAAAATTGTGCAATTTATTTTAGTTTAGATTTGGATTTGTACTTCTTGTATTTTATTTTCTTTGATAATGATATAATCTTCTTTATTTTAATGAAATCCTTATTTCATGTTTAAAAAAAAAAAAAACTCACAAGTTATATGTAATATGATAATTCTTAATTGCTTAATTATATACAAATTCAACAAATAAATCCTTATTTTCATCTCCCCTATTTTTTTTTTTTAAAATAAAACTATTAGAATTTGTACTCTTGAATTTTATTTTTGTTAGGTAAAATTATATAAATGGTGTTTTTTAATTTTTGCTATTTTGGTATCTCAATGTTTTTTTTTTTTTTTTCAATTAAGTGTCTAAAATCTTTAGTTTCTATATAATTGTGCTTCTCACCGATTAAAGCTAATCAGAGTGCATAATCAGCAAAAAATGGACCTACATTTGTTGAGTCATCAAATCACGTCATAAAATAATTGGTAAAATTGAAATTGTGAGACTCACTTGATATTTTTAAATGATAAAAAATTAAATTAAAAACTTGAAAAAAAAAAACTAGATTTCATCATGAAACCCACATTTGAGTTTCATATATTTAAAAAAAAAAAAAAAAACAGAAATTTGATCATCACTCATTAAAGTTAAAAACTTAAAAAAGAAAAAAAATGAAAAATGAATGAATACCTACATCTGGGTTTCATTCAAACGGAAAATATATATATATATATATCTGGATTTTAATTGAATCATCCCTTAAAATCAGCTAAAAAACATCAAACTTTACTCATAAAATTTGATTAATAAACTCAATTAATTGATGTAGGAAGTAATTACTTCAAAAAATAAGCTCCTAAACTTGCCTAATGCCTACTTGAACAGTGATTGCCATTGTGTGAGGAGCAATGATCGAAGCTACAATAGATTAATCACGCAGCGAACCAAAAGAAAACACACAAAAAACCAGATAAAAGAATTCAAAAATCAAAAACCCATAACAAATCTTGAATAAAAAAGAAAATAAAAAAGATGAAACCCAAAATTTGCACATCGTTCCCTTTCCTCCAATCATGGCTACACCACTTCTTCAAATGTAGATGATTTGATACGAAATTTTAATTTTTTTTTTTTTTTGTTCTTGTTGTGGTTAGTTGGATATAATTTTGATGATGATGACAGTGATGACGGTGATGAATGGGTAGATGAAGGAAATGGCCAAAGAAAAAAAGATAAGAAGACATATCTATGGCGATATGTGAGTTTCATGATTGTACAATAGTTAATATTGCTTGAAATTGAATTTGAGTAATGATATGAGTTTTATGATGAAATCTAGTTTTAGTTTTTGTTGTAAATCGGCTTATTAGCTCAGTATATCAAACACAATAAGAAGAGATATAAAGCAATAAAGTAAATAGAGAGAGAAAAAATATGTAGAGAGTAAAAGGGGCTCCAAACTCTTATTATTAGATTAACTCTAGCTTCCCTTATATAGAGGAATAGTTAGGGTTTAGTATATACAACATTACTGAAATAACCCTGTACTATAATCTCTCTAAAATATATACTCAAAAATATTTAAGTAATATCCACATATAATAATTATCTATAACAGTTTTTTATTTTTTATTTATTTTTCAAGTTTTTAATTTAATTTTTTTATTATTTAAAAATATCAAGTGGATCTCACAATTTCAATTTTACTAATTATTTGCTAACGTTTGATAACTCAACAAATGTGAGCTCATTTTTTGCTGAATATACACTCCGATTAGTTTTAATCGGTCAGAACCACTCAATTATATGATAATTAAAGACTTCAGATATTTGATTGCAAAAAAAAAAAGAAAAGAAAAGAAAAGCGTTAAAACTTCAAAATAACAAAAATTAAAATGTTGATATACTATTTATATAATTTTACTATTTGTTACATATAAAAAGTTCAGACTATATGTATATATTTTTTGAACGATTAGTCAAAAAGGTCGTGCAACTTCAACCATATTGGATAAGGATGATAGCTAGCCTCAATCCTAAATTAGGAATTAGATCCTTTTAGTTTTACATTTTAATAGTTTCATTTTATTTTTTCACATAAATTAAAAAAATGTAATTAATATAGTAAAAATAATTAATTTTATCAATTACTTTCCTATTTACTCTTTCTTGAGAATACGAAAACTTAGAAAATTGAAGTATTTATTGATAAAAATGTACATTAAATAAGAGTATATTAGTAAATTATTTGTTTGATTTTTTTTTTTAATAAAGAAAGTAGATTATAATTTGAAACTTTTAAAATATAAATTCAAGACTATTAAAATGAGATGGGGGAGTATATATATATATATATATATATATATATATATATGTTGGAACAAATACCAACCTAAAGTACATTTGACACAAATTATTTTCCAACTAAAAAAGGAAAAAAGAAAGTATTGGCCAAACTTTTCTTGATTTCAAGTTTCAACACTCAACAAGCACAATAAAACATGGAAACATTTATAACGACAAAATTTGTCTATCATGTCTGCGCACAATATATATGTTTTAGTTTAATTACCAAAGCAATGCACTTAGGCTTGTCTAATAAATTATTTGATTTTTTTTTTCTCTGTGTTTTATGATTTTTTGCCCATATTCTTTGATAGCTAGCGATATTTATGATAAGAACTTTCCGATCATATTAAATAGAGAAAATGTTATAATAGAAGTATGTGTTAGGAGGTGATCTCACATCAAATAATAATTAAATAATTTGAAAATTTATAAGTGAGTGAGTGTTGGATCTAAATAAACTAATTGATTTTGTGTAAATGAATTTCAACACTTACTTACTTATAAACCCACATATGTACGAGGCCATAAACTTTGATATGGTATCAGAGTTTTATGTCGAAACGGATTAGATCTTGAGACCCATATTCAAGTCTCGCAGTTTGGACTGAAATTGAAGAAGAGATGCTAACCGGTTTATTTGTAAGCAAGTGTCAATCGACTTATTAATGTTGGGCCATGAACCAGCCTGGTTGCACTTGAGGGGATGTATTAATGTTGAGCTCAACTAATCCTTTAGAAGATCCATCATCTCCATATTTTTTGCATCATTCTGAAAATCACAGTTCAGTAGTTGTTACTCCGGAGCTGACTCCGCCTAATTTTTCCTCTTGGAAGAGATCTTTTCTTTTGGCTGTCTCAATTCGCAATAAACAAGGGTTTTTGGATGGTTCCATAAGAAAACCAGAGGTTAATAGTGCTTTGTATCAACCATGGATGCGTTGTAATAACTTGATTGTTGCCTGGTTATTGAGATCGATTTCACCATCCATAGCCTCCACAGTCTTTTATATTGATGAAGCCAGCAAAATTTGGGAGAAACTCAATCAGAGATTCTCTCAACCAGATGACTCCAGGATCTGTTATCTACAAACATCTTCTGTGTTCCATAACTCAAGGTACGAAATCTGTAGATGCTTATTTTACTGAACTTAATGGAATTTGGGAGGAATTGAGGAGCTTCAGACCTCTACCACATTGTTCTTGTGGAAAATGTACTACAACTTGTTTTCAGAAGTTCATTGATGATGCTCAGAAGGACTATGTTTTTAAGTTCTTAAATGGTCTGAACGAAACATATCAAAGCATAAGATCTCAAATCATTATAATGAAGCCCTTTCCTAATTTGGATCAAGTTTATAATATGGTGTTGCGAGAAGAAACACAGAGAAATTTTATGTTACAACCATTGAGCATTACTGATTCAATGGCTATGGCAGTTAAGAAAGGAAAGAGTAATCTTGTATGTTCTCACTGTGGGAAGCCTGGTCATTTGCATGAAAATTGCTTTAGGATAATTGGATTTCCAACAGATTTCAAATTTACCAGACCAAGAAACATTCCTCAAGGCAGTAATTCAGTTCATCAAGCTTCTCATCAAAGCAATATGGCTAATCAAGTATCCTTTTCACAACCACAACCACAACCAGATTTAGCTAATGCAGACCCTTTGCCACAACTCCACCTTTCAAAAGATCAAATGAATAAACTCTTAGCTATCTTGAATGATCAAAGTCAATCTGGATCATTTGGTGCATCAACTGTCAATCAATTTCCTTCAACATCTACCTCATATACCAATTTTGCAGGTAATCAATATTCAGTCTTTTCAGCTATAAATTCAGTACAATTCAATAAACTTCTTCAAACAAATCATTATTCCTCACCTTGGATCGTGGACACAGGGGCCACAGATCATATCATTTGTTCCTTAGAATTTTTTGATTCTTATATTCCTGTTAACAATTTTTCAGTTTAATTGCCTAATGGCATGAATGCCAAGGTTAGTCACATTGGCACTGTGATTTTAAATCCTCATATATCTCTGTCTAATGTTCTCTTTGTTCCTTCATTTACTTTCAATCTCATCTCAGTCAACAAACTTCTTCATAATTCTAATTTGTGTCTCATTCTCATAGCTAACCATTGTTTTATCCAGGTCCACTCATCATGGATGACGATTGGACTGGCTAAAATGGAAGATGGATTGTTCTACCTTAGTCACAAGTATCAATCTCAGAAGCTTAGGAATAAAGTTAGTAATTCTCATTCTGTATGTGCTGTATCAATTGATATATGGCATCACAGGTTAGGTCATGTCCCTTTTAAAAAGATTTCTTCTTTCATTTCTGATGTACATAATCAAGATCATTCTATCTGTACCACCTGTCCAAAAGCTAAACTGAAAAGGCATCCATTTCCTATAAGTGATACTGAGTCACAAACCTTATTT